>LUCH01004991.1:31383-44927 GCA_013368495.1 Paragonimus heterotremus
TTTTTACCTTGAGGGATCTTGGACAACGGCACTGTTACAGACAGCCGACAATCGTGATCTTTTTGGACCTAATGCTGCTTTCGCTTCAGTTGCTCGTAACGTTCTCTGGAGCTGTCTCCTTCGCAAGTGAGTACCCGAGATATTCGTGAATCTATGGAGATCACTATATGTTCACTCTGCAAGCAGGGTGAGAGTTTATGGACAACTGTCTAGAGCGTTCATCACTTCTAGTGGTGTTCGTCAGGGTTGTCCGATTTCCCCCATCCTGTTCACTTTTGTCATGGACAACGTTCTGAGGAGTGCACTTCGAGATTACAGAGGGTTTGGAGTTGAATTTCTACTTGGCGCTAGACTGACCGATCTAGAGTATGCCACCTAAACAAGATTCGGCCTCACCAAGTCGGCTGACCTGAGCATTCATGTCTCCCGCCAGAAAGACTATCAGAGCCACGTGTCGACCGAAGGAGAGCGCCAGATCTGAGTAAATCATGTCTTTGACGCCGACGTCACTACAGTCAGATGGTGCGTATGCAGACAATGAGTAAATTTCTGAAAGTCTTGCGTCCAGAGCTGGCCTTAACGGAACCTGCCAAGCGGACGGCATAAAGTCTACTGTTATCAGGAATCCAGTGTATCAGTGAGGCTGCGACCGTCGAGCTGAGGACTATATCTACTCCAGCCTGACCTGTAACAGCGGCTATGGAGTCACCCGAAGTGTATAACCAGTATCGGGTAGACAATGCGGGTGGTGTTAGCTCCATACACTGACTACTGTCCTGTATTCTAGTCTCTGAGATACATCAGACATCGACATGCAATGAGTCTAACGTGCGTGCAAGAGCGACCTGTTGACCTATTTGTTTTGGCATGCGAACGTTGAAGGCACCTATATTAATTCGCATTCTAGGTCTAATCGAGGGACGAGGGAGGCCTGAAGCTAAATGGCAAGAGACGGAACATACCAGCTCAGTGTTACCACGGTTAGCTACATCTGTTGTGGGACCTGTGGAGTAACTATCAGAAATGGAGGTTGGGAGGGGCCTGAGAGCTAAGTTTGATAGGTCAGTAGGGGAGGGGTCAACAGTAGCATGTTTCCGCCTATTCATCCTGTTGTATGCAGCAGATAGGGCGACCCGGTTTATACTGCGAGACGGCCGATAGAGTATGGAATTACTTGTGTTGTGACTACACATGGTTGTGTGTGGGCTGAGATACTGCCAGGGCGCCCAGACCTAGACAGGAGAACGATTAGGGTTCTCAACCAAAGCCTTTGGCTAAAAAGCCTATACCGCAAGGCAGCGGGTGGGTGGCAGTGTACCAGAACTGGTACATTTTCCGGAAAAAGATGCCAACCTTCTTCCAACACCCAACTTCGAGGACCAGGAGACTGGTTTGTCAGACCTATGCCTATTGGCCTGCCTGGCATGAGTGACTCTATCGGTGTGGTGGCCACACGTTCCATTTTAGCCCAATAAGTCATCGAGGTGCGCAATCTGTCACACCGCGTCTAAATCCAGTCTCTTTGTGACAGAGATAAACTGTAATGTCAACAACGACTAAATAAAGCAAGTAAACTTACGGCAATGGTTCGGATGAAATACAGGAAGAAAATCTGTTAGTGTTGGGTGGAGTCCTGTAGATGTCGACGTAGTGATCTACAGGACGGAAACACTATGTAATTCATGGAGCACAGTAACTGCATTTGTTCACCAGTGCGTTAGAGACTCAAGTAAGTTGTCTTCATCTGTGTGAACGATCTCATTGTCATGTCAGCCAGGTCGAAAATACTGTGTTAAATATTGTGTCGTAGGCTAGTATCCGAGGTGAGATTGGATGTATGTGCGTGACATTAATTGGGTTGTTTGAAGCCATTGCGAGTGCATGCGCGTGAGGACCGCTTAGCAGTGGTTGTGTGGCACTGTAAGCTTGACTCGAAGCTATAACAAACATTCTGACCGCCCAACGTGATCACAGTGGTGATCAAAATTTTTGGATTCGATCACAGGATCTGTGTTCAGTTCGACAGCTAGTCTCAACAGACAGTACAATGATCGCACACCAGAAGATAAACTAGGACAAGTGCTCACGTTTTAGTCGATAGTTTACACAATCCTACATTTTACACTACTTAGTGATAACGGAGTAGTATGATAGGAGTGAGAAAATGGCCATGTCGGGTGCTTAGAAAGTAAGACGCGCGTGATACCAATGTATTGCGTGCGCGGAAAATTACAACGACGTACCTCGACCCGTGCACATTACAGTTAATGACGAGACAAACTCAACTGTAGAGATAACCACGTGCGTTTGTGGTTGTACACTTTGTACTGATTGTCTTAACTAAAGAACCCAGTCAATTTTTTCAGGAGCAACACGTATATCACAAATTGCCCGGCCATGTAACATAACATTTCTGTCGCGGAGAGGTAGCCATTGTTGTAGACGTCCGGTGTATTTTTCCCCATCATCATCAGACAGCAACACACCGGTTTTTCACACTGATGCTTAACTACCATAAAACCATGATGAAGAAGAAACAAACTCTGTTTAGGAAGAGAGAGAAAATAGCTACGTCTACATTCAAATATACAACATCAAGGTGCCTACACCTTGCAAACAAACAACCGAACTGTAAGTGAAAGTAAGGCGTCATCAGCAAGGCAGCTTCCTTACGGCTTTCACTGCCCCCCGGTTACACCTGTTCGTCTTACCAGTCGTTAGTGTTCTGGCCAAATCGGATCGACAGATTTCTGATTGGTTGACCGTCAGACTAGTCACATTTGTTTCACATGTCACGTACTGAGTGGGAGAAGTCTAGTGTACATTCTCAAGTCTCGTGTTCTGATTCCTCACGGTTGGTAGGATTATAAAAACTTCCGGTAAACTGCTCATGGTAGTCAATGCATATTGATAGCGGTAAGTGTACCTGTTTTCAAAACTACGAGTGGAGACGCATAGAAAAAAAGTCACGCCACCACATTTCACACCAGACTGTATTAACTATAAGTAGGTTCACATGACAATAATGGTATTGGTAGTCCACATACTCTTGAATCGACTAATGTTACGGTATCCCATTGAGTTCCTCTTATATGTGAGAAAATTTGCTGACAGAACGTTGATTTTGAAAGGGTTGCTAACAGTGAAGTTTCACTAATGAAATCAAGCAGGATTAAAATATGCCAATCATCAGTAAGTGCGCAGCTTCCATACTGGAACTTGATAGACGTAAAGTCCTGACGTTGATCACCCTTTTCCATCACAGTGTGTTTTACCTGCTTTCTCAATAGATTCTAGTGTAGGATCACATACGTTTGAGTTTCGGCAGGAAAGGTCGGTGCCAGGTTGAACAACAATACGGCACGTGACATACGTATGATGTTAAAGGTCAGTAATACCCTCGGAGGCCACGAAGAACTGAATGAGTTATCGTTTCTATGGTTCCCTATCGGCACATCTTCATCTGATAGATAAATACATATGTTTAACACAAAATGACCATACGCGGTGGCAATGTCTTCCCATCACAAGAACCTCAAAGCTAATAGTTATCAATCATATAATTCCAGCCATTAGAATCTTCAAGTCGTCAATAAATGGCGAACGAAATCGGACCACGAGAAGTTTACAAAATCGACAAATGAGTTAGAACCGGCGCTTAGAAAATGCCCTTGAAGCATGTGTTCTCTAATCAACTGAACTTTGTTCATCGATGCATCAGGGGATGATGGTGTAGAGCAACACCAGAATCAGAAGTGATTGTGTGGAGAATGATCGACCTGTGGAGAAACCTTTAGCATTCGTTTGTGGTTATTCTTGCGATTCTTTTCATTAATGTTCGAAATATGAGACCAACTGATCTACTCCGATAACACAGAGTCACGTGACAAAAACCACTTCAAATATGTAGCAGGATCAATACGCTACTGTAGATTATGCCAGATTTGCAGACTGATGAGAGCACTTAAAATGCATGAATTCAGAAGGCAAAACAACAATAACAGTAGGCATTGTGCGTGAACCGATTTGATTGAAAAGATATATTCAAAGTATAGAATAAAAAAAGGAATAGCCCAAGCCGTAGTTCAAAATCAAGCTGAGGACGACTGTGTTATTGAAAGACAGATAATAGGTGATCATTGTGAAGTGTTATGGAAACATTGGTATGTTGAATCAAGTAGGGGACAAAGTGAGCAACCAAAATGAGCACCGGCAAAGAATTGAAACACACCGAATTGATGAAGTACTTAGATGAATCGGTGCAGCTGAACCATAATCCAAAGGCACACCAGACTTGATACGAAATCGTTTGGATTGAAATGCTCAACACATGTGGGGAAAGTGAATAACGGACAATGCATATGAACAATAACAAGGACAGTTTCCCTATGAAGGACTCCAGTAGACTGGAAGAAAGGCTTAGATAAAGGAGTTAACTGTTGCTGCCACTTCGACCGCCAATACAGCATTTAGGTTTAGATTTGACGCACACTTGGGACACCGGCCGCAGTTTCACGGAGGATGGTTGAGCATCGCGTTGCTGATTAGCAGCCAGCATCTTCAAGCGCAGCGCCTCACGAGTGATCATGTCGAACATCTGTAAATGCGATTGATGAATAAGAACAAACGAGTGAGATGTGCCGATCAATGGTAAGATTCTGCAGGGAGACAACAGAAAACGATTCTATACGGTCGTGTCTGGAACAATGAATAGACTAACAGAGAGGGTTTTACAAGATAATGTTTATAAATTTTAATGTAAGTGCGGTAGAACTACAGTCGAATTCTGTCCAACTTCGTGTAACTAAAATCAATGGCAATTTAAAATGTGGGTGCCCTAATCCTATGGAAGAAAAGCAGTAAGGATCCCAAATACCTACCCTTTTTGTAATTTTGCGTATCTCATTTTTGAACACTAAGGGAAGTATAACAGACTCATCTAGTCAAAATCAAGTCAAATCGTTTATACTGCGATAGTATACGTCAATTATTATATATATGAAGATAATAACAGCAATCCTCAATCGGGCACATGACACGCACGAATGCCAAACAGCCGATTAGCGGGCGTGGCTCGAAACAATGACAACAGTCCAGCCCAACAAGTCAATGATTTATGTGATTTCAACTGGAAATGAAGTCTCAGTCGAGGGGGTCATCGATTGGAGCCAACCGGATATTTATTGTGTTGCCCCTCGAGGCGATCGGGCAACCTGATAACTACTCACAGGCGAAAGTAGTTGAGCGTTTACATATGATAATTCGGTCACGCCTACTGTGAGGTCACTGGTGCAGTAGTTAACACGGTTGACCGGAGTTCTAGTCCGGCAGTGGCGATGATATGCACTACTGACGAGCTTCTTTTCGAAATGGGTCGATTGGAAAGTCTATGAGAATGCGACAGCTGCGATCAATTGTGGATGATGTTCAATCTATATGAGTCTAGACAAAGTTAATAAGGTGATCAAGGATGACAGGCAAGTTCTAGTAGGTATGTAACAGATACGTCATGGACCAATACGGAGCAATCACATTTGACTTCGCAACGAGTGAAGGAATGGATTGAGATGTGACAAAATTAATAATAGCCATTTCCCGAAATAAATTTGCAGAAGAAAAAAGCAGACTGCACGATTTTACTGCCCAGTCAATTGTGCTGTATCCCATCAGATAATCACTGAGATGTAGGTGTTTATATGGCAAGGAGAAACAAGGTTAGTGAAAAGTGACTGAAAGACCACATACACGCATCGAAACAGCCAAATTATTAAGGCAGAACGGTGGATTCAAACTGACAATCATGTCTTTCCTTTGGAAGAAGAGTAACTGCCACATGCGCCTAAAAACAGCTTCAGCAATTTGAGCAAGTCGTGCAGTTGGATACACGAACGACTCGGAAAGTGTTAATAGTGGAGAACCTACGCCCAGTGATCAAAAACCGACGTGTGACCGAAGATGCCGATACTTTGCATTGCGTTGGCTGAGGGTAATACCAAGTGTCAGGCGTGATTTTTATCACAAGTTTAATCAAAAGGGGAACATGCTTGGCTACTCGACTGCATAAGTGGCGTTTCATTCTGCCTATGTAGGTGACCCAACAGACAATGAAACCGGTAGACGCCGTGAGAGTTGGTGTATGGGACTAGCACTACTTCCACTGAAGGGATATGTACCCGGCTAGTGTTGAAAATCCACGAAAAACCACGCCGATTCGTTTACGTTATAGTAATGTGCTTGAAGGAAGTCAGATTCTCCACTTCGTAACAATTAACATGGACAACCTTGGCCTCGAGAATAACGCGACTGTTCCCGTTAACTGCTCCCAAGACAAATGAAAAGACGACTGCAAAAGCAACCTTGTTCCACTCCAAAAACGTGTGTCAAGGAGAAAATTACAGAGTATTCACATGGTGCACAGCGATCTACAAACATCTGCGAATCAGAAAATCGACGGACGGTTACCAAAAATAGTAGCCAAAGTCACTAAGCTACCAATGAACATAGTGGAACAAAAGTAGAACAGGTTTAAAAAGTAGCGAAAGTTACCTCTCGATTGCACAGGACATTTCCACTTATTCTGATCGGATGAAATAGTGTTCCCGAAGAAGGAAGCGATTTTGGGTGGAAAAATTGGATTCCCTAACAGCTTAAAAAATAAAACATCATGGCGAAAGACGCACAGAATGATACGCCAAATCCTGAGTTAGTTGTTGAAGTTTACAAACGTGGTGGATTAACTGTAAGCCGAGGCTTCCCTTAGACAAAAATAGTTATCTCGATTCGCCATGATCCGGGTCGCTATTCCACCGATGAATATTGGAGGATGGCCGTTCGATTGCAGGTGCTGTAGAAGGGTATAGTTTTCTCGAACGACGAAACCCAGTTGGGATTAGAGAGTGTCTACATTGAAGTGGCAAAAGCCGTTAAAGCTTCACTATGGATCACTTCATGCTATCTATTTGTGAACACATATCTTCACAGGACCGCCTGACCGACACCTCGTGAAAATATCCAAGAAGGTTATAAATCGATCAATCCCACATTAAACCGAGTGACAGGGTCGGATACAGTTGACATAAGACTGAACACAAACGCTTCGAGCATTCTCCGTAGGGTATAAGTACGAATACATCCTCTACGTATCGACAATACATATAGCAGCCACTTTAAGGAAATCAACCAACTTCTTCTCAAGGTGAGTCACAACGACAGAACCGTGTAAACGTTTCAACGTCACACCAACCAGCTGTCAATAGTCTCTCCAGTGAAATGAAATTTGGACTTTAGAACTGCATAAGGAAAGTAGTCGCTCCGGTCTTGTAGAAGGCAAATCAATTGGTACCAGGTTCACGATGACCCGTTCGCCAAATGTCCTCACTGTTTCCTTCAGAGGAATGTTTTTGAAGAAAGAACAAACACTCACAATCAGTAGGAGATGTTGGCTTACTTTCACCAATCTCAGTCCAATTGCATTTTTCATACTGTGGAGAGTGAAAAAACGGTTGTGCGGGTTCCAACAACCCTGCAAGCCATTTCGTTAGTCGACTTCGGGCCGAAGTGACCAAAAACAGTAAACAGTATCACCCAACAGGGTGAAAAACAAGTTAAAACTCAATTACACACAAACTCCCGTCACAAGTGATATCGAGCGGATAAGTGCATTACCTCGATCAGCGAAGGGTGACCGATTCGATTCGCCATTCAGACTATCTCTACCTGATAAGTTCGAACAAGGATGAAACCGACCGTGGAGTGTCGGCTTGAGAAACGACATATCAATGACAGTTCAATACAGATGCCATCTCAAACCTGTTGTGTCTGAGATCTGCGTTTCGTAGTTGTCTCGTCGATAAACTGTGCTGTATGGAACGTCCGGAACTTTCGTCTCCAACATGTTCGGATTATCAGTTCTTTAATCGGATCGAAATTTTTTTTGGCAGCGGTACTCACCGTACTCTGTTGATATGCGAACTTTAATCACATAGCAGCAGCGTAGAAATCGTGACGAAAAAATTGAGTAATTTACTTTCGTGTTTAATCAGCACATGAACCTAACGGATAGCACCAAACGCTCGATGTTACCAAGCAGGGGTCGACTGCTTAAACCCAGTGAACCCACCAGGAAATAGTATCGACGTTCAGCGGCCGTTACATGTGTGACTAACTGTTCAAAAAAGCAAGATCTGTAAAGGACCAAGCTAATGTTTGACATAAACTTAGGCGATGTTCTGTATCTAATCTCATACCGTTTGTCAACTGTTAATGAGGAGTACTTGTGTAACAAACGGTGTTAAACATTACATTTGCATTTCGATCATGGTTTCACATACTTAATGCCATTTCAATGGAACAAACATTATGGTTGATTTTTGTTTTACTATTACCATGTTGACTGAGTAGACACAGATAAGAGCTGCCCAAAAGTGGATGGGCGATTTTGTTCATTAAAGAGCAATGTGAAGGCAGAAGAGGGTGATAGCAGGAAACGGAACAGGGAAGATTATTAACAACTTCTGAAAGGGAGATCAGCCGAGTAAACTTCAGACTGATTTTCATAAGTTGATATGGTCAATTCATGTTTAATCATATACGTAATTTTATACTAAAGAATTTACTGGTCATAAACTGTAGGTGGATTGAGGGGATGATAAAGTTGCGATCAAAAAGCTGCCAGGACGAGTTTAGAAAAAAGTTTCAGACTCACTGTTTTCGAGAAGAATCCTGCCTACGGTTCATCTGCCGCATAGCAACCGGTCATTGTACAGAACAAGGTTGCCGAATACTGATGAAAACGATCACCACAAATACATAAACAGTAAATTCCAGTTGAATTTCTCCTCAGAGGAACTGTCAGTTGTTGAGGAACTAACGGAAATTCATCTATATTTTAGAACATTCGAGCCAAAACCAAGTTTGTAGCATTCGGTGTATATTTATACGACGGCTAGTGATGAGACAATTGCAAGTCTGATGCACTACGGATGTACTGAACTGAAAGTCAGGTATCGGTCGAAGTTAGTTGGTTTGTAGTGAATGTTACTACCGAACATTTGTTGATCGTTTAAAGTCAGCTGACAATCGAGGATGTTTATAATTCTATGCTCGTCCTCTGATTTAATTGTGAATTTGATGCTGTTACATTCCAAGTTTGAAAATTGGAGCAATGTTTCTTTGTGGATAAACTTTATTACCAAAAATGTGTCGTCTACATATCTTAGCAATATTCGCGGAGGGTCAGCGAAATTGGACAGTGCTTGTATTTCGATGTAGAAAAAGACTGAGACGGGTGAACCTATTACCATGCCGTCTGTTTGGGGGTACAAAACATTCTTGAACGTGAAATAACTTATGGTTAGGCATAACCCAACTCCGGCAATGACTTCATGAGGAGTTAAAGTTGTTTTGCTCCCTACACACTGTAATAATCGTTTAGGACAGAAAAGAGAAATGCATAGGAACACTGGTGTATAAAGAAGTAACATCAAGAATAACAGGTATCTTTTCTTTCTCCAACGATACGGAACGCGAAATGTTTACAAACGCAAAAGAATCGTCAATATGACGGCAAATCATATCGAAGATTCCTTGCCCTAACAAAGGTAGCAAAGGTAATGAAAACCTTGGATATAAAAATATCATTTTTCTAAGCACTTTTGTGTTATTAGCCTTCTGGCTCGTCTAAGAAACTCATCTACTCTACAGCTTGAATGAGCAGTTCATTAATGATAGAAGTTTACACAAACACCAGATGCGTATTCCAATAGTGAATGCACCTTTATGGTAAGTAGTGTCAACAAACAATATCCATTGCCACTAAACAAGCTTTAATTACCTGAACCATTGTTCAACACTCATTGTTTGGAGCATAGGACTCAGCAACAGCCACTACATCACATTTTCACACGCATTTAAGTAATTATGCATACGGTAGACATAGAGGTCGTTTTTCGGGTTCAGCTCAATTTTATTCGGTGAGAGCCATCAAAAGTAATGCTGCAGATTGAGTGTGTTTAAAGAACTTAAACATAATTCACTTTGGTTGATCACGTGTTCACATACACACGGAAAACATGTATGCCAGCAGTCGCGACACGCAAACTAACACACAATCGACACATGTATGCAAACCGTACTGACCGGATCGTATCAACTGACTGGACAAAATCCACTTTCCTGAGCACACGAATGATTGTATCAAGTGACCAATTAACCGGTATACTTTACACAGTGTAATAACTATTTGTATCTCAAGAAGTGACGAATCAAGCGTTGAACAAAATGGTACTTTCAAAAATATTTTATGTAGGACTCCGCCATATCCTTTTTGTGACTTAAAAAAAAGTAGGGAATTACGTCAAAGGGCAAATTAATCGGGAACCATAGATATATTCGTTTGGCTATTCAATTTAGAGTTGTCTTGATGAGTCCGCCTGAAACCTCAGTATGATACCACCTCACGACTAACCTAGCTTGATTAGGCAAAAGGAATGGTGGCACCAATTTAGAAAACCCACAGAATGAACCCGAAAACTGTTACGGACGCGTTCCCGTTGTTGCAGATAGTCGTACTTTTGTCCTAACGCCTGCTTATTTGTCTTACTAGCCATTGGTGATCTGGTTAGATTGGATCAATAGGTTTCTGCTTCCTGATTGGTTGTTTGCCAGAGTGGTCATGTTTATGAATAACATGTCACATTCGTTTTGGTCATCCACTGAGTGGCAGAAATCCATTGTACGCTCTCGAGTTTCGTGTTCTGATTTCCCACGCCTAGTCGGGTCATAACAAAAAAATGTGATCGGCTATAATCGGAACGTACAACGGGACATACATGAGGTAGATCATAGTTCTAGCCAGTCAAAACAGACAGAAACCACGTAGTCGGTGATCACTTGTCACCACTGAGCCAAACAGTAGATTTACCGGTAACCGTCAAACGCCCTTGATTATGAAGCAAAGGAGATATCAAGCGATGCTGCACACGACCGTAGATTCAACAATGAACTTTTGAAAGTTTTTATATTACACAATGATGGCAGCGGCTCGTATGGTAGACAGTACAGATAAGCACACACAAGCCAGAATGTTCCAATATATGAAGAGAGAATACAATCTTTGAAAGCCGATTTCAATATATATGTAGACAGTCGTTCTGTGGCGAGACACAGCTGTCGTATTGAACATAACCAGGCGAGTGGGTAAACCAGCAAACACTTCGCAGATATGAGAATAACAAATTCAGTTAACATGACAATGCAAGAAAAGAAATATCCGCTCGGTCACTGTATCAGATCCTAATACTATGGTGTGTCGACCCTAGAACGCATCCCTCACTGTTTCGCGAAACTGTTACAAACTCGTGTTGACATCCACTACTGTGAGCTGTACGCACACGCGTGCATGGTAAAATGGTCAAAGTGCAGATTTTTGTAGTTCCGTTGTGTTGCTATTTTTTTCGAATATAAATGCACGTGTAACAAAAATTGTTTCATTACATCCAAAGAGCAAAGATCGAAAGCGCTAGACGTCGAACCTTCGGGAATCTTTTCAATGTGTCTGCTTATGTTCCTACTGACTGTAGTGACGTTGGCGTCAAAGACGTGATTTACTCAGATCTGGCGCTCTCCTTCGATCGACACGTGGCTCTGATATAGTCGTTCTGGCCGGAAATATCAATGCTCAGGTCAGCCGCCTTGGTGAAGCCGAATCTTGTTTAGGTGGCAGATTTGCGATAGCATCACACCGATCAGATAATGGCAGGCGATTGTTGCAGCTGTGCGCTGAGCATAAGCTATTTTTAGCCAGCGCTAGTTTTAGGCGCCCGCCTGCTCCGAATCAGGCCTGGTCTCAGATAGAAAACATAGCTGTTAGCTACAGGTAGCGTGGTTCCATCCAAGACTGTCGTTCTTATTGCAGCACGTACTTGGACTCAGATCATGCATTGGTATACTGTCGTTTCGTTCTTACTTTTGCTGGTCAACGACCCTACCGACAGTAACGACTGGCTGTTGAGGAACTCACTATACCGTCAGTAAAGCATAAGTACCAAACCAGCTTAGAAAGCTGCCTTAGTAGTTCTCACTCCGAAGATCCTAATAGCTGATGGACTCAAATCTCACAGGCCATTCGGAAAGCAGGTACTATAGCACGCGGCACAGGGGTACATAAGTTTAACAAACACTGGATTTCAGAGAAATCTTTGAAGTTGTTAGAAGCCAAACGGAACATTCCTCCTGGTAGTTCACATAACAAGTCTAGAAGAGATATCCGTAGGAAACTGAAACGTAGTCTGAAGGCTGATCATGAGACTTGGTTAGTGGAAAAAGTTAGGGGAATGGAAACCGCTTTTGTATCAGGGGACACCCGCAAACTCTTTAAGCTCAGCCGTGCCGCTAGTTCCAGGCGACTGTCTGTCAGTGAAGTTATCAGTGAGGAAGACGGCACACTTATCTGTAATAAGTCCAGAAGGTTAAAGCGGCGGGTGGAACACTTTGAGAGTCAATTTAGCTGGTCTCCTGCTTCGACCGTGTTGCCTCTACAAACTTCTGATGTAACGCCCTGGTCGGTAGATTTAGAACCACCCACTGCGACTGAGGTTCGCAACTGCATCTCGGCTCTCAGCCGAAATAAGGCTGCTGGTCCAGATGATCTCGTGCCAATACTTTTAAAAGAAGGTGGAGAGGTATTAGTCGAGGCCTTGACTCAGCTGTTTTAACTTGTGTGGACGACGGAGACCATCCTTTCGTGCTGAAGTCACTCGATCATAGTTCCCATATTCAAGAAAGGAGCCCGGGCCTCTTGCGCAAACCATAGAGGAATTGGTTTGACCCCAGTCATTTCTGGGGTTCTGACACCCATTATACTTTGTCGACTAACTGAAGCCCGGGGGGGGAGTGTAGAACACGCAGAGTTCCGCTCTCGGTGCGGTTGTGTAGATCATATTTTTACTCTCCGTCAAATTGTGGAACAGCGTCATGTGTACCGCTGGTCAACAATCGCCGTATTTCTTCACCATAAAGTTGCGATCGATTCGGTGGATCAATCTACACTTGCAGTCATTTGAACGCAGAGGTGTACCGAATAAGTATGTGAACATACTGTCGGCGCTTTATCCTCATACTTCTGCTCAGGTTAGAGTTCACGGCGAACCATTTGACACTTTCAGCACCAGAAGTGGCGCACGTCAAGGCTGTCCACCTACACCAATTTTGTTCAATTCTGTCGTAGACGAAATGATGGAGGACTGTCTCCAATCATAAGATGCCGCCGCAGATCTCCTATCTGGTGGAAGACTGACTGATCTCGATTATGCTGACAAGGTGTTGCTGGTTGACAAGTCTGAAGCACCACAAACAATGTTAAGGGCTATTTCACACTCTGCTAAATGCTTCGGAATGCGCTTTGCAGCCTCAGAATGCAAAATGATTGTGCAAGATTGCTGTGATTATGTCGGTTTAAAGCTAGGTAATCAAATTATGGAGGGCTGTTGACCGGATTGCATACATCATCATCATCATCATAACAGCCATGAGCCTGACCAAAAGGT
>LUCH01004992.1:6751-35481 GCA_013368495.1 Paragonimus heterotremus
TGATGATGATGATGATGATGATGATGATGATGATGATGATGATGATGATGATGATAATGATGATGATGATGAATTAACTTAAGGTGTATCTAAATGTGAAGGCTGCGATCCAATACGAGTGATGTCCAACTTGTAGTTGTTTTATCTTAATATCTATTCCCACCACACGTTCGATAAGCTCTATAAACATACTGATTTGATAAAAAATTTGAAAATATCCGAGATTTTGACATGAATTGTGTACTCAATTATCACGTAGTTTGTTTGTGTCGGTTACATACCCAAAAAACGGTCAAGACCTAAAACCTTATAGCCTGATTCATCAACAGGTGTACCAAAATGTGATGCTCAGAGTAGCACAGACGCCACACATGTACGACCAACCAAAAATAAATGTTATCACATTGTTACCTACTTTGTTGATTACTAGTTCACTTCACCGCAGTCTGTCGAGAAGTCTAGTGAATTGTCTTTGGTTGTTCAGAGCTCAGATAGAGATGGCTTCTCATTGGATTGAAAAATGCACCAAATTTATATCTCCCAATGTGCAATCTGTGTTCATGAATCTAGTCCCAGCCGAAATGATTTACACAGTTTGTGGTTACATAACTAAACACTATTAAAGATGGTCTACTTAAAGTTCTTTTACAATAGTTTCCCACTCTATGCACTAATGATTAAAAACTTTTAGTCATTGAGCTATTTTGTTGTCAGGTTTTCACGTACATGTACTAGGCGGCATTTTTACGGCTTCCCGTGAAGACAGTGCGCAAGAATATTATCACCTTGGCTCAGAAATAATACGCGGGTGATATGTGTAATTTTCGCATGATGCAGCCAAGTGGAACAAATACGCACACTTCTTAACAGGTTGCATCCTAAGATTGAGTTTACTATTGAGATCGAAGAGATCCTTCACTTGTCAAGTCTGTGTATCACAGGCTCTTTGTAGAGACGTTCATAGGAAAAGTATGGATGAACCAGTTATTCCCGTTCAAAAGTATTGCTCCAACAACATCTAAATAAGGGCCAGTACGCCCATTATATCACAAAATTCGAAGCATCTGATCGGACTGAGATAAACCAAAAAAAATCATCTGTCCTCAGTAAATTCGAAATGGCTGTCCTGTATGTTTTACCTACAAACATGTAAAAGCGAGCAACAAGCACTCTGCCCCACAATTGTATCAAGCAAGGCAGTATGCAACTCTGCGTCCTTCAAGGGCGGTGATTTAACAATGCTGAGGGTGTGAATACTTAATGTAGAACTGAACCACACGTATGCATCAACTAAGCTTGCTGTGTTATATTCGACAACTCGCGTAACCTTGACTTCGAAGAAGGATCCAGTACCATCTCTTTTCAGGTCAGAACTTTCTCTGTGTATGCACACTGTTAAAAGCAAGCTATACAGTAGAGGTATCTTAAACTTGAAGCCCAAAGCATACTTCAAAAAGGCTTCTGAAAGGCAAAATTTTGTTGCCAAGCATGCTCTAAAGAAACGCCTGCTTGAGTTTGTAGGCATTCGAATGATCTCGTCTGAAAATAACAGGTCGCCGTCCTGTCAAGCAAGCCATCATAGTAAACCCATCAACACACCTCCGATGTATTCGCCCGCAGGTGTCCTTTAATTGCCACAGTGCACTTGCCATGCACGTATTCAGGTCATATCTGCCCGACGTTAATAACTTTTTGCTGTACATTCAAGGGACAACGTGAACTATAAGAATGGTTATACCTAGTACATCATGGCCCGACACACCGCCCGACAAGGAGAGCCCAATATGGTCAGTGGTTCCAACCTTGTCACCAACGTTTGCGTC
Source organism: Paragonimus heterotremus (assembly GCA_013368495.1). Lineage (NCBI taxonomy): Eukaryota > Metazoa > Platyhelminthes > Trematoda > Plagiorchiida > Troglotrematidae > Paragonimus > Paragonimus heterotremus. Next base: position 8,575 of record LUCH01004992.1, read on the forward strand.
GCTGTCATCAAAACATTATCTTGTATATCGTTTGGAATAGCTTGTGACCACGAAAAGTGCCATAGCAACTACAAGATTAATGACTATTCACTGCTACAAAGCATGCTGAACAACACATCCTGCCATGACACCGCCACATGAGCTACAAAATAGGCATTCCCGCGGTGAGTATTTTTGATTACAAGACTTGCATAGCTTCATTCAGCAGACGAATTACAAGTGAGGAACTATTCTCACATTAACCCATCCGTCCGTCATACCCCGTATACTTCCACTGGTTCAATCAGTGACGCACGATCATTCAAATCCTTTTCACTGTACTCTTGGTATTTTGGTAAATGCAAACATTTTGCTATCTAGTTTTGTAATCTACTTGCGTTTAGCACATAGTTGCTTAGGTTTTATATGTGCCCCTTTTTATTGGCGTTATCAACCTTCTGATCATATCTAGCTTTTACGCCAATAAATTCGATTACGTAGCAGATCCATAATAAGTCTTCCAGTTGTCTGACATGTTTTGAGGAAAAACACCAGCTTTTACTAAGACACCAGTCACACACCTTAAAATAGCACCTTCGTGGGTTTAGAAGCAACTGGTATTTAACCTATCTTGATAATCTACTGTACAGAGGTGGGTTGTTATCGGTATTGATTCCCCCCTTCTCTTCAAGGTCTACTTTCTCTTATACTGCTTATTTCCACGGTGGTCAGTGTAAGATAGTTTTTCGTTTGTCAGTATGAAGCTAAAATGCACCGCTTGACAGCATTCTGTTCGCTTTGTTTGTTGATCGATTAGTATGTGTGTGTTAAAGTTGTATGACCTGTTGATCATTCCGTTGGTAGTTCACTCTTTGGTTGACTGCCTATTTCTTTCCTGTGCGAAGAGAAACTGATAGCTATTCAAACATTTACACACATCAGGTCAGGATTTCTTACTAGACATGTATGCATTTTACTCCTTTATTCATTCGGTTATCCTTTAGGGTAGATAACTGACTCTTACGAACCAGATGTTAATCGAACACACACCTTACATAAAAATAACTTGGAGCTGTTTAAATTCATTAATACACCTGACTTACTGAACATATCTCTCATTTTATGATCTCAAGGTATTTTCAATAACATAAAAAGCTTTTGGTGAGCAATCGCTGTATGCAGAATATTCAGTTTGTTTTAGCTAGAAATGTGTTTTAATGTTCAAAGTTGATCGGATTAAAGGTCACAATACTCAGTATAATACATCGCATGACATGTATTTAGCCGGATTGTCTGGTTTAATGCTGAGTTCTCTCAAGATCCAAAGTCTATATTAAAACGCGGGATAAGTACCTGGATGACATCTTGGTAATGCATCTTCTAGTAACCATAGTTTTGCTCATCTTTCATTTACCAATACAACAGCTGCTTCGAAGCCCGTACGTCGCTCATCCTACGGATGTGTCCTAGCCAACGAAGCTCACTGGGTATCACCATGGCTTCAGATCCTTCTGTGTCCGCCTGCCAGAGTACCTCGATGTTGGAACTATATCTGATCAACGAATATTTAAGATGTGTCTTAGATATTTCGGATGGAATCGGCTGGTATACCACGCATTCCGTTGACACAATGTCCACGTTTCACTGTAGTACAACAGAGCAGAAAGTACCATTGCGCAATAGACAAACGGTCGGGTTTGCATCTTCAGGCTGCGGTTTTTCCAGACGCTTTTGGCAAAACATTCGATAGCAGCGTGGCCTTTACCACACAAACCCGCAACTCACGAGTCACGGAGAGATTTGTCGACAGATTGCTATCCAAATGGCAGAAGTCTACGTAACTATCCACAAGCTTTCTAATGGTGCAGACTTCAGGTGTAGGCATAGAACCTCCACCTGGAGAAGACTAAATGGGAGAAAATGTCTAATCTGCGTTGATAACCGAACCAAATCTTGATGCCGTGGTCGCGAAAGCCGTGATCAGTCGCTGAAGTTCCTCCTCACGGTGTGTAAGTGTGCACAGTACCATCTGCAAACAACAGCACGCGCACTGTCGAAGCATGTAGCCCAGCTTGGATGACTAAGCGTCGAGTATTTAGCAAACGGCCATCTGTGTGCTATTCGACCTTAATACCTCACAGTTATGATAGGCAAATATAAGCATCGTGGTCGAAAATAAACTATTCATTGTTGAGGCTAACAAGCAACCTGATTCACGTCAATGACAACAAAAAATCATAAAAGTTCTACTCGCCCGACTACACCTTCGCCTTCATACCTACCTGCAACATTTTAAGTGAAGTAACAAACTTCTGCGGACATCGAAACTAACCAAGCACCGTTCAGATCGCTTCATGGTTCAGGGAATCGATCGCCATGATAAAATCCACAAAAAGGCATACAGCGGCTGGTTGCGTTCACATCGCCACTTCTGGGCCTGTCGAGCCACCAACATAATGTCTGTCATACCATGACTAATCCGGAATCCACATTGCTCTTCGGAACATTGCTCTACAGAGCTTTCGCATCCCGTCGGTTCAACAGGACTCTTGCTAACACTTTTCCAACGCAGCTCAGTAGACCAATGCGTCGATAACTGTCGGTGTATTGCTTACTCTCCGTGCAAGATTCCTCTGTACCTCTGCCAAGTTTGGAGCTGCAGAAAATGAATCATTGACTTCTTGTTATGGCAGATTATTGAAGATTACCCAGTCAGTGGTAACAAGGCGGTTTAATAGACTGCCAAAGTGTTTGCGCCGGAATTCGATAGCGTCTTCCTTCTGCATACACGAAACACTAGAGTGCATGTCAATCAGTGCTCTAGTGGACTGGACGGATAGACCAAAATTCGCCCTAAGCGAATCGTAGAACTCCATGTGTTGTCCGTGATCGGCGCAGCCTTGCATGAGTTCATCTCGGTTTTCTCATCAATTGTTCCTGACTCCACGAAACCGTTCGAAGAGTGGTTTGGGTCAGTTGCGTAAACAGTAAAAGCTCCACTCTCCTCTCTTATCAAGCTGAACCTAACCGCATTGTTGTCAACGAAGCAGTCCGGGAATCTCCGACTTTGAATGCCCGTTGCCTTGATGAGTGCTGCCTTCACCTCTTTCTTGAGGTGTTACGACCCATACCGTCAGGGGTAGTGGATATGTGAGCGTCTTCCAGACGAATGGCAACTGTATGTTGAACTACTGTCTTCATCTCTGCGTTCTTCAATTGTTTGACATCCGGTTTCTGTCCGACTGGCCTGCGATAAACAGATTTCAATGCACGAATAAACAACTTCGTGCCGACCAGCCTATAGTCCATAATACGTCTAGCCTCGTGTATCACTTGCATGATGTACACTTCACGAATGTCGCTTGATCACCTGAAGCTGGACAGCATTATTGAACCAGTCGTCAACTTCGATTTTGATGACGCAGCGAACTGCATCGACCATGGCAGCAGCCTATGGTCAGTATAGAAGAAAATGACCTACTGATATGCACTAGGTTTTTCTCAGTATCGAAGGGACCAAAGTGAGAAATACCATGTGACGCTTAAAGTTTCGATAACTCATCACGTTAGGGTCCACAAATGATGGCAGGGACACACTAACGGAGCATGACGTGCAACAGTGCCTGTGAGACAATTGTTAGTTTTCTGTCAATCTCTCATTAGTTTGTAAGTCTCTCCTGTTCATGCAAGTAGCTTTTACTATCCATCGTTTGGTGGCAATTTTATGGTGATAGCACAATCCATCAGGGAGGTATCATATTTTTAGTTTGTCCGTTTGTACTCAACACTGCATGCTAGCTCCCATCCCAATGCTGTCTCCCAAATGTTGAGACGTTTACAGAATTGCTTGCCAGCAGCTAAATGTTATCACTCTTGGACCGCGGTGACCAAAACACCTGGACGGTGGGTCCGAGTGACTTGACCATAAAACACATCCGTGATAGCTAGTCTTTTTGCGGCATACAGCAGTGTATTACGGTCGTTCGCTAACCCCATTGGGTTAGGAACTCCCGTGACATGGTTTGGACACCGAGTTTTGTAGCTGGGCCCACAACCGTTGGACGATCGGTAGCTCATATGAGCTTAGTCACATGGGTTTGATTTGCAGTCAACGAATTATGGAAAGGTGGAAACTGAAAATATTATGATCCACACCGCAAAACATTAATCCAGATTACCTGTTCATCCGGTGTCATATACTCCATCTGAATAATACTCATGCGAAAAGGTTTGGGGGCATGGCGACTCAACAACATGATATTTATACACAAATCCAGCATTAATGTTTGAGTAACCCCCACGAAAATAAGCGTATGTATGATTGTGTAATTATGAAAATCAGATGGATAAACGGTCAACCGTTCGGAACCACTATAACAAGTGCAATTCTGTAAAAGTATTGTGTGAAAGCACAATCACAGCAGTTCACACGGTCATTTCGATTAGTGGATACGCAGCCAGCAGACTTAGTGGCTATACTAAACACCTAACAAGAATAGATCAAAACAATGGGGAAAATGTGGAAATAATATCGACCAGTCATTATTTTATCCCAATAATTGTTTTGGTTTGTTGTAGTGGGAACCTGTGAGGTTGAAATAAATTTATGACGTTACTGCGCGTGGACGCACATTCAAGTCATATATGATGAAGGAGTATCGAGATGTTTACTAGCCACTAAGTGAACTATTCAATCATTGTGTCGTACACCACAAGCCTATTGACTGTTAAAAGACAGCTCGCATTGTGCTAATTAATAACGATACAGAGACTGAAGTTTGCTCTGTTTCATGAACGTACGTAATACTGAGGGTTTCCGTAAAGCTAATTCTCATACAACTAGAAGCTCGAATCAATACCATGGACTCTGGTTTATTTGTATACCACTAATCACGTTTCACCCCCAATGCTCTGGTTTAAAGAGTTCATTCCATTCAATCATCATTTGATGGAAATTGTAAAAGTGCTCGCTAATAGTTTTCCGACTAGAAGTGATGCACTCAGTGAAACTGATGAAGAGAAACGCTTTACCAACTTATCATCGAGCCTGATACTCAATCCTCGACCTTTTGCAAGATTATCCTGTCAACCGCGGTCAATCTACCCCATGTATTGGTTAGACAAACCGTGAATTCTTGGGTCGACTTTTTTTCCGTCAAGTACCAGAACGTTTCTTTGAACAACTATGAAGCGTAGCTCACAGATTAAACTGTTTACTCAGAATCCTACGTGTCTTAAGTTTCTCTCCATCGCACACACACCCAGTCAGTCGACGCACATGCTTTTCCATTGGGAGTACCGTCCGTCGGTTGTTTCCCTGGTTTGGAATATTAGGATGTTATACACTTTATCGGATCATTAAAATATCTACAACGTTGTGTTGGTATTTCCAGTAAAAAGTTCGTTGGTTTTATTGTTTCTTATTTCCACACACAGTGTGAAAATTTTGTATCCAACTTTCTAGTTGACACAACTTAGTGTCTTCATCCGAGTCCATCTGAATATATATTCTCACCTCCTTCAGTAGATCTAAAATAAAACATTGATTTTTCTGTTGCTTAGATCGAATTCTGCTCGAGTCAGTCATCTCACTAGAGCTGCATCCTAGCTGAAATAAGTTGCACTCCCAGGTGTGTGAATCAAGACCAATAGGACATGTCATGTACTGACTCAAGTGATATTTGGGTTACTTACGTCGGTTATCCCAGGCAGAGTAAAACGTTCTAGTGATAACACGTAACCAGTGAATCTATTATTTCCAGATATTATAACACCTATATTACCATCGTCAAAATTATTATTACTGGTAACACTATCGTTTCGTCGTTGGCAACATTACCACAACAAAATATACCTTTAGAGGTTTTCAATATGCCATAATCGTATCATCATTTTGTATGGAACTTAAATTATCACTGTAGGCAAATATGTAAAACTGGGAACAAGTCATCATCTTTGCTGTGGGAATTCCTTGGACGACCATACGTGAGTAAGTATACTGTCAACTGATTGTGTTTCAGGACACTGATGGACAATTCGTATTGGACTGTAGCACTCAACTGTCATCTGAGTAGCGGTAAAGATAATGATTTTAACCCATTGCTTACTTTCTGACTACACACTTAGGGTGCGTAAGTTGTGAGTGAACATTGTCAAATTTACCTATCATTCAACGAGTTAGCCAGCGTCGTGTATCGATCGCCTAAAATCAGTTTCGTACTACAAACCAAATGCAGCAGACCAAACACAAGAAAAACCACGCCACCTTCCGACACCCAGTAAGCGTATGTGTGCAGTAATCGATCCAAGTTCACGGGTGTCCACTTTCACTTCTATGTCGTTAGCCGAACAATCGACTGGCGTGGGATTGTGCTTTCTACTGTCAAGTCGCATACGAAACCCTGGGTTGGTAGCCAAATTTTGGGGGCTGGGAGCGCAGTCCGAACGACGAAGCAGGCATGGACACTTGACGGATGCGTGCAGGACATCACTGCAGGGGCGTGGTGCCATGTGTCTACCATAGACCAGTCAGGTTAGAGCTGGGTGTATAGTCAACCAATCACGTTAACACCAAAAACAACCAGCAACCGAAACAGCACACAGTGGACAGCAAGCCCATTCATCACACACGCCACAAACACACATAACCATAAGCCTCTCATTGGACTGGGCGAACAAACTTGCACTGACCATATTTGGCAAACCGACAGAACACAGGGAACAACCAATATAAACTGATTCACACGGACAGAACAACACAGTGCCGTTCGGGTTGATACAAGCAGTACGGTTTTCGCTTTCAACACCAGTTCTATCCACAACACACACTTTCGGAAATGGCAGACGAAGAAGTACAAGCTCTGGTTGTAGACAATGGATCGGGTATGTGCAAAGCCGGATTCGCTGGTGATGATGCCCCACGAGCTGTGTTCCCATCAATCGTCGGTCGTCCACGTCATCAAGTAAGTTCCAAATCAATAGCGTTGTTAATTCATTCACTTAGGGAGTTGATTTCATAAATAACCCTGATTCATTTATAATAACCGAGCCAACACTAAATCCATTCTCGTTGTTTGCATCTGTTCTAGGGTGTGATGGTCGGTATGGGTCAGAAGGACAGCTATGTCGGTGACGAGGCTCAGTCGAAGCGAGGTATCCTCACACTGAAATACCCGATCGAACACGGCATTGTGACCAACTGGGATGACATGGAGAAGATCTGGCATCACACGTTCTACAACGAGTTGCGTGTTGCTCCAGAAGAACATCCCGTACTGCTCACAGAAGCCCCACTGAACCCGAAGGCCAATCGAGAGAAGATGACCCAGATCATGTTCGAGACATTCAACACACCAGCCATGTATGTCGGTATCCAAGCTGTCTTGTCCCTGTATGCGTCCGGTCGTACGACCGGTATTGTCCTCGACTCCGGAGACGGTGTCACTCACACAGTGCCCATCTACGAAGGATATGCTCTGCCACATGCCATTCTCCGTCTGGATCTGGCCGGACGTGATCTGACTGACTACTTGATGAAAATCCTCACCGAGCGTGGCTACAGCTTCACGACCACGGCCGAGCGCGAGATTGTGCGTGATATCAAGGAGAAGTTGTGCTATGTTGCACTGGACTTCGAGCAGGAGATGGCCACGGCCGCTTCGAGCTCGTCACTGGAGAAGAGTTACGAGTTACCTGATGGTCAGGTGATCACGATCGGTAACGAGCGATTCCGCTGTCCGGAAGCCCTATTCCAACCAAGCTTCCTGGGTATGGAATCTGCTGGCGTGCACGAGACCACGTTCAACTCGATTATGAAGTGTGACGTTGACATTCGAAAGGATTTGTACGCGAACACCGTGTTGTCTGGAGGCACGACCATGTTCCCTGGTATTGCTGATCGGATGCAGAAGGAGATCACTGCATTGGCCCCGAGCACCATGAAGATCAAGATTGTTGCCCCACCGGAGCGTAAGTACTCTGTCTGGATTGGTGGTTCAATTTTGGCCTCGTTGTCCACGTTCCAACAGATGTGGATCTCCAAGCAGGAATACGATGAATCTGGTCCGGGTATTGTCCACCGCAAATGCTTCTAAGCGGTTCGCACACAGTGCACTAATGTTTTCGGTCCTGTTGTCAAAACTAATTTCGTGTTCAATTCTCTTCCTCCGCTCCTCCCTTCCTCACTGCTTACAACCATGACTACTTTTAGTCTGATAACCCACTCTATTGTTCCACGATGAAGTTTCCATTGTGGAACTGTGTCGATTGGGATGTGAATGGCAATAAAGATAGTTTCAATGTTATCACGTCTTGTTATCAGTTGATTCGTCTTATCGTTCGTCGTGTCACGTAAATCTCTGGCTCTATGTCTCATTCGGCAGTTTAGTAGCTTAGTGAAAACTCTTCAACCATGTTACTTATCTGCGAGATGTCTCAGACAGTTAAGCATGTAAGGATATGCGGGGACTGACACTCTAGATTTCCTACATTACTGTTTTTTGTCAAAGGGATCAATGGCCAATGTGGGTTTGCCTACACCGAATCATACAGATGCGCCCGTGTGTATTGAGAGGTGGACACCACTGTACTATGTAATATTTGCTTCCAGATCAGGACATAACTGAGTTGATTTTCGCGTAGCACCTATAACGCAGCAACACACAGTTGGGTCTCGTGTGAGGGGACAAGATTAATGATTGTATGAAATTGGCTCTGTGGTAGATAAATTAGAAATAACAATGATAGACAGTACGATGTCTGATTGAGATGAAGCAATAAAACCACTAACTGCAATAGTGTGATTGGTGACAGCATACGGAGCAAAGGTGTGGAATGAATGTTTGGCATCATAGAGACCGAATTACTGCTCATCACACTTATATCATCATCATCTCTAGATGCATCGGATAGTGCTTGGTTGGGATGAATGTGAACAGTCGGAATGTGGGTTGGCTATGCCAGAATGATTCTGATGACTGACCTACTTGAAGGCTGAGTGTGGTGTTCTGAATCTGTGTCTGCCTAGTGAGTCTGGCTTCATCGACTACCTACTACGTCAGGACAGACTGTGATAGGTCGTTCCGGATTGGATACACCCGGACCTTGTTTGAGTGTTGCCTGCAACCATGGCAGTTGGTGCCTTTTTTTAGGGTTGATAAAGGACCCACTTTTAGTGTGATTAGTTTATTTTCCTCATGTCAAGTCTACATAAGTAATGACACAACTTGCGGAAATCTGTGTGTGTAGTAGTGAATCATGCAACACGACCTACTGTGTCTCTTTTTCTCTGATTAGACACTGACGATTATGCTGCATTGGCTGGCAGTGTGAACGCATAGCATTAGATTATACATTACTAAAAGGTTTTCTGGATAAAAATTCATATATATCTTGTCGGTTAATTTCAAGTATCGGGTTAACTTTCATCATAAATGAAACAGTTTGTCAACATTTCCCGAAATGCCAGCTTCTTTATCTTGCTCATGTGGAATGATTGACAGTTTTCTGCCTCCAAAAACCATTGGACAATGCGCGAACTGCGGCGGTACATATCTTTAGACCTAAGCGTACTGGTTCATCTGTAGCCAACGGTTGTCACTCTGTGATATTCCTTCCTAATCGCTGGATGTGTATATCATCAGCCTTCAGTTGTGACGAGCAGTTAGCAGTTTATAAGCTTGGGTGCACACTTACACATCGGTAGCTTCTGTTTGGAACCTTTGATAAACGGCTATTCGTGCGCCACCAGACAAAAAACACATCGTTTGACGTGAGCTTGAAAAATGGAATAACGAACATAGATGTTGGAATGTGGAATACAAGGTGTAAGACATTACGCATGAGTTGTTTTCACTATTAGTAAATAACGGTTTCGTTTAGTCAACCCTTCAATACACAGACATTCCAAACCAACTTATGGCTCAAAAATCTCAAAGCCCTTCACGTTACAAATAACAGATGGCGCGAAACGTTCTATTTTGAGCCAGGCCAAGCAGATATGCTTATTATCAATGAACTAATCTGCGAGGTTTCTCAGCCTAAATAATACAAAAATAACCATGCTCAGTACAACCTTAGCCTGTGTTATTCTATAATAGTTGGGCGCGTGAATTTTACAATGAATGGATTGGGTGAATATGGATACATTCCACTGATTGCGCCGTGACGTCAACTCAGATTAACAACAAGAACTATTGTGATTTGAACACAAATGATGTCCTTCCCTTGAAAGTAAACACGAAGAATGGCGAATTATTCATTGTACGGCTTGTTTGTTCTAAGGTGTTCTAAGAGTCCGTTGAATAATTTCACATTTCTAAGGACATGAATAAATTAACAAGTAATTTTCCGATCCCCTCAGAAATAATTTAGTTGACCTGCAAAAAAACTTTTAGGTTCACAATGACATTGAAGAGTGAAGCAAACTGCTGATTGTAAGTGGGATAATGCGAGAGAGGGCATGGAACCATGCTGAATTCTCTAACTCGACCCTGAGGCCAAATAATATTTACTGCACTGTTTCCAAAAGCAAACCAAAGAAACTAATTCTCTTGTTGATTTCTCATGACATCTCACAATTTGTACTGGAATGCTGTCGTTTTCCTAAACATTTCTAATTGACTGAACACAGCACTTTGGTGGCTACTGTGTATCAACTTCAGTACTACTGAAAACTCACCTGCTTGTTTTCACGAATCCTTCAATTCAGTAGACATCTTTAACTATTCGTTCGGTTAGCTAACGGTGATAGCGAAGATTTTATGTATGGAAATCAAACCAAAATCATAGCTTAAGAGATCAGATAAACGGATATGTTTAAATGTAGAAGGGATGGTAAATTGTAGTAACTGCAACTGTCCGTTCTTCAGTTTGCATTTCTAAACTGCGACGGTTGCCTCGAAGCGACTTTCATGCTTCAGACACTGCTCTGGAATTCATGCACCACATCTTCAAGTCTGTATACAGCTTACATCGACGTGTCCGAAGCGTGTGATTCTACCTCGCAGGATTCGATTATGAAATCTGCCCGAGATTTCGGTGCTCTTCCACCTTCAAAGCATTACATTGCCGACTTCCATCTGAATGCTTCTGCAGCGCTCAAAGGCTCCGTTCTCAGCGTAGTGTTCATCAAGGTGACTCACTGTCTCCGCTTCCATTCATCATGGCAATGGATGAGGTGTTGCCTTTATCTCGACCGGAGCTTGACTATCAGTTTCACGATACAATGATCAACGGTTTCGACCATGCCAACGGTCTGATACTTCTGGATGAGAATCCCACAAGTCTCTCCGGGAAACTTGCAGCCGCCACTAGCGCCCTGGAACTATCCGGGCTGAAGACTGACAGTCAGAAGACTGTACTCATGGTCATCTGTGGCGACCATAAACACAACGCGTCTGTTCACTCCGGCCCGGACATTATCTATTCACTCAGCGACTCTAACACAGTTACCTATCTAGGTATCCTGCTCATCTGGAATGGTAAAACAATCACCAGTCGCTGTCTGCAGCTTCGTGCGATGCTGTGTAAAAGTACCAAAGCGCTCTTGAAGTCACATCAGCGACTCCACCCGCTTAAACAGCATCTGATCCCGAAGATAAATCATTCGTTTGTATTGAGCCGAGTCCACCACAACACGCTCAAAGCTATGGACTGTACAATTCGTCAGTTTGTTTGGCCATGGCTCCATCTTCCCAAAGACAAACCAACCAGTTGCACACACACCCCAATTCTTTTGTGCAACCTGGGTTTGTCCACCACTATTCTAATCTCGCGTAAATCACGAGTGGAGAGACTGCTGTCCAGTCACTTTCCAGTACTGCGCAGTGTTTGGCCCTAAGTTGAGGGAAGTGAACGTCTCGGTAGGCGTTCATGGTGTGGTAGTGAGGAACAAAGTGCGGGCCATGTAGCTCGGATGGATAAGCTTCACCATATGCTAGGTGGTCGTGCTCTTCAGGAAGATTCTCGCTCCCCACTCTCCAGTCGTTGATTGTTCAACCCAGAACGCATCTTCCCCAGAATTTTTATTCGTGTCATCCACCTCCGATGTAGTCTTTTGTAGACTGAGCTCCGAAATTCACGTGGTGGACGAATTGACCACTGAGTTCTCTGTCGTGGCAACTGTGGTCAACCAGAAAGCCCTGCCCATATTCTACAATCATACTGGATCACCCATGACGCGCGCTGTGTCCAACACAACCGCGTGGCCAAAAACCTGAGGAAACGAGTGCGCAACGTGGGCTATACAGTCTTTGAGGAGTTGCAAGTACCAACGGCAAGCTTGTTCATCAAAATTTACGTTACTGCGGTTCGTGACGATGTTGCTGTAGTGTTTGACGTCAGTATAGTGGACGACTACCGAAGCCAATTTGCCTGAACAGGCAAGGCTATGAATTACTTGACCAGCTGTCATAAGTCTGCCATTCAGTCGGTCCTCCACGCTATGAGATGTGATGTGGATTCTACTCCGCATTCTTCTGTGGTCACCTCTTTCGGTGGTATCATGTTTCCCACTTCTTTCAATGCGATTCTTCGACTGGAAGTGTCCTCTTACGCAATCACTGATTTATGTCCACTAGCTGTTCTGCGTCCCCTGAAAATCCATGAGGCATTTCTGCGTGGAACATGAAATTGTTTGTTAATTTCTTCTGACGGTTGTCTTACTGTGAAGGACATTTTTCTGTCCTGACATATGGGGCTTGATTGTGATATCACCTCTGTGCCTTGAAGAGCTCTTGATTTTGAGTGGCCGCAGTTTCCCTTCTATCCTTTCCCGTTTCTAACACACCATACGAGTAATTCTGATTTGATGAATGAATTATTAGCGTTTGCTACTCTCATAGCAGGATTTATCAATTGTTTAGTGTTGTTATCCACGCAACGCCCTACATCTGACAGACAGTTTGCTTTCGAATTCCAGTTTTTCATATCTCTTTCGCTTAATTTCGGTGTCACCGCTTGCCCTTTCTTGCTCTTCAAAATAAACAGTAATAATAGTTGGAGATTTGGATTAGTAAAACTTGAACAATATTCACAAGTCACAACTTCCACATTTAAGCCAACGCTGTAGTCAACCCCATTTACGAAAGAAATGGTAGATTTGAGTTTCGCTGCTGTTAACGTTGGTCAATAATGCAAACCATTATCACAGTCGGAAGTCAAAATCCGAGCAAGCTTTCACAAGGCAATCACGTCGACCACTATGTCATTGACCTCACACTAGGCATTACTAATTTATCAGGTATTGACAGGTAATAATCTTGACACTTATCGAGACGCAGTCTGAGCATTATTCACAGGCGATAGTGGTCGGTCCGTCAGATATGACAATTCGGTCTTGTGAAGTCAATGGCGCAGTGGTCAACACGGCTGCCTCGTAAAAACGTGGTCGAAGTTTCAGTCCTGGCTGTGGCAAGGGTATACACTACTGATGAGCGCTACTGAGAACGAAAGTCGAGCCTAGTGCTCTTTTTCGAAAGGGGCTGTCTGACAGGTCTGTAGGAATGTGGAAGCTGTAGCCACTTGTGAGTAACGTTCAAGTTATATAAAAGGTGGGAAGATAACCAACAAGAAAAACAGTTAGGGGAACGGGAGCAGCCAATTAAGGCGACGATGGTAAACTGAATGTTTAGATTGATCGACTTCGTGGTTAAGGATGAGAAATTCCAAGCGGGGATCGAACTGCTTGCTCCTTACTGAGATTGGGGTGTTTTCTGTCATTGTTTCTATGTTGCAATGGAAATCGTGCCGTTTTTATTGAAGGCATTCTTTGTTGGGAAGGGTTTTTTTATCGAAAAACACTGTGCTCACATCCAGAAACAAATATCAATGGCTTCGTGAACTGACAGTAATAATAATAACATTTACAAAAATAATTCCCGATCATTTTAGTGGACAGAAGCAGTAATCATCACTGTTTCAAGAATAATATTTTTGAGTTGGTGTAGAAGTCAAGCAAAGTGGAAACTGGCCGATAACCATTGTGATTCTGAACCAAATGATCGGTGTGTTCACGTATAGATGCAGAAGTAGGTGAAGAAAGATCCATCTTTTGATTGAGAGTTGAGTTGGCTGAGAGATGAAACGAAAGTAAGAGAACGCTGAACAACAAAACATAAAAACTAATGGATGGAGTGAACGGAACACACCAGTTAAAAATGTGCGTTCAAAAGTGCGGATGATGTAAAACGTTGGGCAATTAAAGCTGTCATTCAAATTTTGTCGACGGTCTCAACAGACGATGCTGTGTTATGTCTTGGCGTGTCATCTCGATACCGAAGTACTGCTGTTCGAATGCCAACAGAAACAGACGATCAGTCAGATTGCTTTTGAATACTGAAAACAGTATATTAATACACTTTTAGACGTTTAACGTCAGATAACAAGTGTGTGATCACCGTAGCAGTTGGGTAGAATCGTTCACCTTAGTGTCTTGATAGAGTTTTCTGGTTACTGTCCATCTTCCTATCGTCCACAGACTTCGATAACAAGATGTTATCGCAGACTGAAAGGAAAGTCACAATAACTGGTGAAAAGGCAAAATCAGTGCTCTTTCGAATACTGGAGTTATTGATTAATGAAGATAACATTCAATTGTTCATCTGATAAACTGACCAAGATCTGAAAAAATATGTGAAGGCCAGAATGTTTGAGACTACGATGGTGCTATTCAGTGCACCACTGTAGCTCAGCCGGGAGGAAGCTATGTTCTACACTCTTCATGAAATGAGGAAAAACAGAAGGAACGAGACATCAAAAGTGAAAATAAATTCACTTCAATCTCTGGTGGTGTTTTACTATATATCCATTCGCTGGGATGCTGTCAGTGTCACAGATTTTCAACAGACTAGGGGACATTCAGATATGTTTTTCAGGAAATAGTATGGAGTAAGAATTCTTATATTAGTTAGCAGTTTTAGGTCATATGACATACCGAATGTGTTCGTCATCTAGAGGTTGGTACGAAGAGGCTTATCTGCAGCTGGTCAGTTCCGGTAACTCCATGAGACTAGGCTTTAATTAGTTCTTCAGGGACCGACAAAAAAGGGTTCGTTGGTCTCTTAAGCTCTTCAACATCAACAGCCGATTTTTTTGAGATGGCAGTTGGTTCCATTTGGCTTCGTCATTATCCATTAAGTTCATCGGCAGCTTTGTTACATACACATACAATGATTAAGTGATGTTGCTCGTCTTTGCTGAACTTTGAGGTGGATCTTACTGACAGGTAACCTTAGTTCGAACAAATCCTTTCCATCTACAATTTGTTGAAGAATGGTTAGCGTGGCCAGAACTTGCCTGGAAAGGACAGAAAACAACGAGGCAATCGACTGCTTCCAGCAGATAGGCCATGGCTAAATTTCTGGATACAGCAAGCAGCTCATTCCCATATTCAAACAAAATTATAGGACCTGCGATTCATTATCCAGCTGAGGTCAGCTCTAGCGAATATCGGATAAATGCATTGCCTGAATCGACAGGTTAAAGCTCTGGTAGTTTATGTATGTACAGAGACATCGGTCTCCAACTGTGTCTGTACTTACTAAGGTCCGTGCTTGTCGAAAGTGATCTTGTCGGTATGTGTATATGTGCATCCGTTTGATAGCATCGACCGAGCACGACCTCCAGTGCTCAGAATATGCATGCAACTCCTGCAACCACCACCTCTTTCTAAGCTTATAACATACGTAACAACCTCTGTCATCACAACACTTGACCAACAGAATTTCTGTTTATAAGATTACCTGACTTTTATCCTGTCATGTGCGATTTCCCTGTGAAAACCGCTTCCCTTCATTGTCTAGTGATGGTTAGGTGGACCCTGGCTCTAGATTGCTGACTGTTACACACAGTAACCATAGTATCAGTCAGTTACAATTGACTCCCATCGTTCCGGTATTGGTTGGTTGCGCAACTTTGCCTTCAGGCAGGAACGCGTGGTGATCATAATCATGTTTGTGCTTCAAGACATCAAATTTGTGACAATATACTCGGTTCTGGAGGTAGTGTCTGACCACTTACAATAGCATCCATGAAACAATCGTCCCGCAAACACTTAACGACATGTTCAAGTTCCTCCGTTAAGGTTACCACAGGATTACAGATTTAACTGAGCCTGAGAGCACGGTTGTTGGGATGGACTCGTTTTATTCGTGTTGCTTATAAGTAATACGGCAGACTTCATACTTTATAGGACCCCCAGTTGTAAACTTTCTGGGTTTTGGCCGGATTCGAACCAGCAACAGAAACACTACGTCAAAAAGCGGTAAACACTCTATGACTTGAGCTACAAAACCAGGCGGGGAACTAGAATTTTCAAATTTAGACCGAGTCATTTGTGACTATACCCCTGATTCTGTATCTGATGTCAAGGTACAAGTCCAACGACTGAATTGGTATAGTTTCCCGTGTGTCTCTGATTGCAGCTAAAGTTCAACTGTGGGTCATGCCGATAGATGGATGTGGCAACGAAATCCAAACAAGGATCTCCACTAGCAGATATCTTCATGGGAAACCTGAAACGTACTGTTTTTCAGTCCACTATCTACCAATTCAACCACGGAGTGTGACTAGTATTTGCACGATCACTGACTGTCACAACAACCTGTAGATAACCATTTCCTAGGAACTGATCGAAAACCGCACTTTCTTGTCAGATGTTCGGACGTACTCATAGACGGGCGGAAATATGCACCGCACTATTCATGAAGAGAAGTTCTAGATTGATAAGAGAGTCAACATTTACGCCCTTGCATCCATACAAAAACAAACATAACATTTTAATTGACTCGTTAGTGACGGGTCAAATTTCCAGAGAAATGATCGGTACTAAAGTTTAATTGATGCCAAAACCTGAAGTGTAAGTGGAGAGGAATTGAATTGTTATGCATCGAAGTGTATTTGAACGCTGGATGGTTGACCTAACAGATTGAACAGAGGAATCAAAAAGAACGATACAACAGCTGGACTCCGCATCCGATTAACCACCTTCGTTTTATACCAAAAGCAGATTTTGGATCCACATTTCAGCCGTGTGTACTTGGTTTTTTGTGCAGTTTAGTGGGTCCGATCATATAAGAGGGACAGTGTGATAGTTCTCAGAATGAAGCTTAGAAAAACACTAAACTTGATTGAGGAATGGTGTTATAAAGTTAATCAACAGCAGAATTCTCGTTCGTTTGGTCGAAAGTAGACGACAGGTGGAGGGTTACCATGTCTGTCCAATAAATTGTTGTTTGACAACTAATCCACTAGATGCCATTACATTGGGAAAAAACACTCTGCACTGATTAAACCATCAGACAACAACCAACGGCCCGCGGTGCCAACATAATATGATATCGATATGCAGCATTACACGCGTATGAGGGCAGTTATTTTGAGAAATGGAGTACATCAATATTAAGTTGCGAACTCTACTGATAGTCCGTCAGTTAGATGGTGTTCTGCATCGGGCCTCATTCAGTTCGTGTTGAGAGACGTTCGTATGATAAACAACATCAAGACCTACAGTAGGTAGTTTCATTTATGATTTCAAGACTTGAACGTTATTTCAACAAAATGAACGTTGTAATTAGATTATGTTATAACTTTTCGTTTCCTTTATCAAATGTAGCTAAACGGTACTCACTGTTCATTCTGTTCAAAAAAGGTAGTCGAATCCTGGTCTGGATTATCGAACTCAGGCCACCTCGCTCACCAGTGTTCGATTAGAAATGACCCCTCCAGATATTGCGCTTACTTTGACCACAACCACAACCGCATCATCGATTTATCGGGGTTGTTCACCTGATGAATGAGCTGACAATTTCCGCACCTCCTCCCTAATTGATCTGACTGATAGTTTAGTTGTTTACGAAAAGTCAAACGTGCAATTAACAACTTTCGATAACTCTTCTCTGACATACACGATCGCAGAGATACATTCAGTCAAAAATACCAAGGTCTGGAATTGGGTCATGCAAAATGCTAACAGTTCTGAAAAACCTGTAGATGATATTCTAACCGCGCTTTCCATGTGAACACGGTGAACTGAACGCAAATTACTAAAACACGTTATTCGGTTTGCCTTTATTGTTCGTGCTGCACAGGGCCCACACTCACTAGTCCCACGTATCTATCGACCTACACAAAGGTTCAAAACACCGCATTGGAAATGTTTATTCTAAATCCCTGTGCCTATTGGTTGCAATCTAAATGTTCCGTTCGCGTAGGCCCAACAATCACGTACACCAACGCGCGACCGACCAGAATCACGTATGTTTCATAAGGAATGGCAAACACATTTTCTTTCAGTTAAGCAAAAAGTAGCTAGTCCTGGAATGTTTCAGTTAACACAAAATAAGAAACTGCCCGATCAATACACATTTCTGGGACAGTAGAAACAATGTTTCTAGGTTAAACGGAAGGTGTCAGCCAACTGAATAGTGACAGCTGAAAATAAAATACACACTGTGACCCATTTGGTTTGGTTTCCCCTATCTATTCGATCGAATACCTTTGGTGACGTGCAATCAGATTATCAGTTCAAATGTGATAAATCGGATACGAAACATTCATGGGAAACTTAGGAATGACTTCAAAAACATAATGCCAGTGCCTGGAACGATAACAAATAAGTAAAAACCAGTCTGATGGGGAAGAACTTTCAATGAAGTCATGTAACAAGTTATTTAGCTTGGAGACCATGAAGCACAGCATCAGAAACCACAATAATGTAATGTTAGTTTGCAAAGTGACTTAAGAGAAAGGAACGTTCCCGATAATTTTTTGATCCCACAGGAAAATGTCCAAAGCAGAGCTAGCTAAAGAAAACAGAATTTATGTATTTAGTGGCTTACTAATGAAACGCACAGTATGCTTATATTCTATCTTCAAGGTGCAGTAAAGGGGAACCGTTACACAGGATGGGTTCAGAAGATCGTGATTGAGCGTGCTAAGATCTAACGGCCACTAGGCTGATTAAGTAACCATAAAAGAACGGATAATTTTGGCAACTGAAGTGTATTTCAGTGGTGATTTGATAAAAACCAATGCTATCCAGAACACAGTGTGAGCAGACTACCAGATGAACGCAACAGATCAGCCGACATGTGCTGCATACCTGTTGTCTGGTTATGTAATTCGTTTGCTATGAATGCAATTCACTGACAAGAATTCCATTTGAAGTTAGCACTCCCATTATTGGACTTTCTCACGCTCTCTTCAGTCTTATGGCGTGTGGCATAAACGTGACAGAATTTACGTGAAAAAACTCGAAATAAAGCACAGACAATGTCTGTTGGAACTGCGATGGTTTAGTTGTCACTATGAGTCAGTTTGTGAAAAGCAACCGCTGTCATAGAATATATGGTACTAGGGTCCAAATAGATTCAAATAATCGACAAGCACTATCATATTTTATAATGGAAAACAATTTTGTACCTTAAAACACTGAGTTTCCTCTATCCAATTCATCAAGAAGGTAAGAAGACAAACACTGCGAGATGCAAACATTTCGTTTCATCTTCTTGTCGTTCTGATGAATTTTGTAATCCGGTGTCTACAACGTGGCGTAACGCATGCTGAAAATCGTCTGAAAGGATGTTTTTCGGTTTGCTTGATTTACTGGTATATTTTAATCTGAAATATCTTACAAAATTCGTCTGCAACAACACATTCAATAATCAGTTATCGGGGGTGGGAGAGAAATAGCAGAACTACAGCCCTCTACATACGGTTAGGCAATTTCGTTACTTCAGTCAGCATTATCAATTTTACAGCTTAAGAAGTCCTTGGAGTTACTGTTTTGCTTCGCCAAGTTGCCCCGTATAGCAGATTTTCGTCTCTGTACGACAAGTGAGGAAACATCTCGGTGGAAAAGCATCCTGACGAAACCCTTCCCTGTACAGCCAATATGAAATCTATTACGCGTTGGTGTTGCCTAGACCATCTTTTCAGATGATAACCATTAGACTCAAATTTCCCTTTTGTGTAAACCTGTTAGTAGTGGATGTCCTTGCCATGGGTGAAATTCGGACATGGTTTCTCATGATGCCATTATGCCGACCACCACGCCATTGGTTTTATCTTGGACATGACTTGGTTACAATGTCACAACCGCAGTCGAAATGGGCTGGCGGAATAGTTTGTCCCAGTGTAACATCTGCGACCGAATGTGAGTAATGTATAGATTACATCAATTAAATCAGAAATTGTTTACAATCACTGATTGCTTTTTAGGAATTCCGTTTGTTTCTAACCGCACGATGACGAGAGTGAATTGCAAATCGAGTCACAATCATGTTCACTCACTTCCCCGTAATCGATCTCTCTTGTTTATTCACTACGCTGGTTATGTGGTTTAAGCGATGCGAAATCCATCAGAATGTTTTTGAAGAGGAAATTTTGTGTAGATTTAATGGGCAAACTCGTGAAAATAAGTGTTGGATTAGCTCCAATTCAAGGCCAACCGTGAAGCATTAGGAAAAGAAAACCACGAACCGTGAATGTGTTTCAATCACTTCGGATCACAGACACTTTTATAAATGAAAATATGTAAAGCAGGTGGCTAGAGTATTTGAGATAATAACGTTTTCCTGGTGCCTGAGTAGTACAAAGCTAATTTGCTCTGCGGATGTCAGATCAAGAGTAACGCAGATACCAGGACGTGATTGAATGTTGCCGTGCTGTCCAATCCGTGGATAAATGAACACAATTCACTGTTGCCTACACACAGAATGTAGGATCACTACAATGACTGTGCCAGCTCTTTTCAAAAGTATCCGTAACGAAGTTGCTTCAGACGTGAATGACTTAAGCACTGATGATTGAATTTTGTACTCGAATAACCCATTGCTAAAAGGAAAGTTTTACTTACATCAGGAAGTTGAAATAAAATTTACTGTTCTAACTTTGATTACTGCAAGCCGCATTTGGGCTCCAGGCCACATGGGAATATTTGAGACAGTGACAAGAGAAATCGGAATTTAACTTTTAAACAAGTAGCCTTCTTTTTGAAAGACCCAGTAGAACGTTAGGATCGATTGACAAAGGGTAGTTTTTTGTCTATTTGATTCCCAGTCTATCCGACTCAGCCATCAAATTCTACAATGTTTCAGGGGGGTAAAGTCGCTTGCACATTCGAGACATCTATTTATCTGTGACTGAGGGTTTTCAGTACAGACAGGAGGGTGTAAAGGCGTTGTGCTGTTTCCTTCAGTGTATTGGAAGGCCTTCAACATTATTCAGACGGTCAAAATGACGGATGATCAACATCAGCGGCAAGACTAAAAGCCTAGAGAAAATCACGACATCCAACTTTTCTGATGGTCATCAAAGCACAGTATATCTAACTGGTTCGGCGTTAGCTCGATATGTTTCTCGAACAATAGGTACTCGTTCCACAGGTGGGCTGCATTCTTTGCGAACTGCTTATCGAACTGATTATCAACCTTGTATTAATCAAACAGTGCAGATTTAACGACTGAAGAATAACTCTAGTACTTACGGTATTATTGGGAGGAAAACATAACAGTGGAAATGAAAACGCCTACGTATTTTAGGCCTGTACTGTATGATTCACAAGGCTAGACAGGCAAGGAGTATAACTGGTTTGGAAAGCTAACAACTACAAATTGCGATGATCAAGTTAGAGAGAAATGTTGAAGTTACTGAGTAACAGAAAAATAACTGAACCACAAGCAATCGAACGTGTTGTACTCCCTAGCATCAGGTTAACAACGGCTAACCAACACAGAGGGCAGGTGTAAGTTCACTCTATCAAAATGACTGATGACCAGGCTATCTGGAAACACGACTTGTTTATCCCAATATGTACGTTCAGTCATTGATGAACTCGGCAAATGTCAGTGGTCACAGTAGCTTCTCTTAAGTCATCTCAGATCGAACACATACGTGAACAAAATGAGAGTGACTGAAAACTACAACGACCTGTTCAACTTCGTAACCTCCGCGAGTTATCCTTAACGTGGTAATTTCAGTTAGGTTAAATCAGATTTTGCTGTGATTGATGGACTTGATAAATTGTTACATGTGAACGTACTAAATCATCAATGGTACGCCGATATCGCCTGAAGGCTTACGACTTTTTGCACAGACCGTTCAGATACGGTCGTTGTTTGTTGAACATGTTTACTGAGTGCATTGTCCATCCCCACATACGGACGACATGCTCGAACATTTTATTAGTACTGACGATAAACAATACATTGGGTCATCACTGAAAAGACTTCAGAGTAAACCGTCCCAAACATCCTAGTGCCTAGTTCATGCAACAAATTAGCTTGCTTGCTCACAAAGTGAATTCTTCTGAAAGGACCTGTCTGTGTCCCGTTCGCGATAACTAATACCTAGCTTTGGACTCCGTATAAGACTAGCATGAAAATCGTGCTAAACAGACACCGATTGTCTGCTGCCCAGCGATGAGGAAATTTAATCTCCCACCTCGGCATTCTGCCTTTGATAGCAAACCAAACGTTGCTGATAACAGCACAAGCAAGGAAATTGAAGTTGAAGCGGCATATTATCTCAAATGCGCATTACTGAACAACAACAGTCCTAGTTAACATCTTGTAACGTAATACCAACATGAAAGCAAACGGATGACTGTGTCAGTGAACAAAAGATCCTTGAGTTAGTTGGTGTGTCACAGTAGGAAAAATCTGAATACATTTGAGGAAATTTGTTCAAACTTGAACAGTTTGCAGTGACCACATTACATCATCAGAAGTCATCACAATCACCCACTAGTCAGTGTGAAATTGATAGGTAAATAACATAGATTCCAACGGAATCGTCCCTCCAGCTTCCCTTCACAACAGACTATTACTAATACATTTTGTTTCTACTCAGATTTCGTTTGTAACCTTCGTGAACTGCTCAGCTTCCAGTCCCAACAATGTTGAAAACCGTAATGCAACTGTAAGTTTTTCAAAGCAGCTCACAACCTTCCTCTATATGGTCCGTGATTTTTAAACAGGACATGAAGGCCACGATCGTGTATTCTGAAATTATACATGCACATTTATAAACAACGTAAAGTGATGGACTCCCACATCATTGATGGTGAATCTGATGTCGACTGACTGATGATTGGTTACATACACGATCATCAATATTGCTGTGGAGATTGATAACAATTCGAATTGCTCTTCTCAACAATCTTTGAAGCACTCGTGAGTACTGATGAGTAGTTAGGGAGTTAGTTAGATTCAATTTGAACATCACCCACAATTGGTCACAGCTGTCGCATTCTCATAGAATTTCCAGTCGGCCCCTTTCGACAAGAAGACTTTGACTCGAGTTTCGCTCTCATTACAGCTCGTCAGTAGTGCATATCCTCCCCACGATGGGGACTAGAACTCCTGTCACGTCTTCATGAGGCAACCGTGTTCCCCACTGCGTCAGACCTCACGTTAAGCAGGGCCGAACCACCATATGTGAACGCTCAACCACTTTCGTTCGTGAGTAATGATCAGGTTGAGCGATCATCTGGAGAGTAGTCAGTAATTGTCCTAATCAATGAAGAGTTCGAAGACAAGTCGAAA
This sequence comes from Paragonimus heterotremus, assembly GCA_013368495.1. Taxonomy (NCBI): domain Eukaryota; kingdom Metazoa; phylum Platyhelminthes; class Trematoda; order Plagiorchiida; family Troglotrematidae; genus Paragonimus; species Paragonimus heterotremus. The sequence goes on from LUCH01004992.1 coordinate 32,097, forward strand.
TCTCTGATCCCATTAAACCCGAACCCCAGCCCGAATACCTGATCAGAAGTCTGACAAACGATGATCATATCTAACTCTAGTTGACAATAAAATTGACTTTGATGGCGGAGGCCAAAACTATTCATCGCATCGGCGACGTAAATTGATGTGTTTATTGTCTAGATCGTATGGTTGTTTCCGCCGTTCAACCATTGTGATTTGAAGTCAGGCGATTAGACACAGCTGTGTGCAACTTTTAGACCTTCTGGCCTATCTGCCGCCTTCTGCATCACTTGGCACGACAAAAGGATGGCATGGGGACACGGACCACTGCAGTGTTAGGGTGGGAGAACACCGGCGCTCCAGCCGGCTTCACATGCACGTCCTATTGCAGTGTAGGTTTGTCATTCGTCACTAATGCTGGGGTTGTTAGGGTAAGTTAAACGGTCAAAGCAATCGGACCGGTGGTGGTTGATGTGTGGGCCGGTTGGCTATCATCACATGTTCAAGATGCCTATAGCATACATGCGCCGCTCTCAATCAAGTTGGGTCGAGTGTTGAGAGGACAAGATCACGTGTGATTGGTAGGCAATTTACTAAGAGGATGCTTGCAGGTTCGTCAATAAATGGACAATTAATAATAACTCTACATGTGCTGGAGCGTTAACTACGAACACTCATTTACCTAGTACGAGACTGCTGCATAAAGTTTGAAGCGACAGATACAGACAGTGGGTTGTATGTTTCTAATGAGGGGGACCAAACTTGGGAGCTAATAGAGTTTACGGTCTTGGATAAAATGTTGCTGCAGTTCACATCAGTTTTCACCTGTAATTTGTACAGTATTAATCCCGATGTTTGTCTACACACATTCTACCATCCATAAGACCCACACTCTGGTGCTCAGTTCAGTGCCCAGGACAGTATGTTTTCTCCCGTGTTGCGCCAGTTCACGGAATTAAACAACGAGAATGTTGTGAACTGGAATCAGTCAAAATTTGACCACAGTTATTACAGTTAGGTACAATTCCATTCGGCGTATTTCTGACAGGCTGAACATTATTCATAAGCGATTATTGCCAAAGGTTTAAGTTTGAGAATCCGATCTTAAAAGTGTGAGGTTATTAAAGTGAGGATCAGTATGGTTGCTGTAAAAACACATGGGCCGGAACTGAACTCCTGATCGGAGTAAGAGCAGTGAACTCCAATCAACGAACGAAACAAGATAGTGTTCATTGTCACAACGACGTCCAACTACACATGAAATTTATCATCAAGATTTTTGTGATGTGTAAATGTTAACAGTAACAACTTGACTGCTCATCAGTAGTTTGTTAAGTGTCAACAACTAGTGTTGTGATCAAAGAACGCTGATGGCACAAGGGTTGTTTATTCGATAAAGTAGTACATGGGTTAAGCAGTTGAACAAGACCATGGACAAAACCACTCATTTGCACGCGGTATTCGGCCTTAGACAGTCTCGGCTGCCACACACGTGCTCAGTTCCCTTAAGTAGCAGGGACCGTGATGAGCGATACTGCACTTTGATGATTCTTCTTGCATTTTTCCTGTGGCTTGTACGATGTCAAAATATATGCCCTGCACCTACTACTGAATAGCCGCGGTATGAGTAGTATAATACAATCGCTCAACTTCAATGCACTAGATGTTTACTAACCTTTATCTCACGCGGAACGTCACCCAAATTATTGCAATCCTACCATTTCTATCTTTGCTTGAACTTGTGAATAGTCAGAGTTACTTCGTTGCAGTTAACAGTCTAATAGCCACCTACATTTTCTGTTTCACTAGAGGGTCCCGAAGGAAACCACTGACACAGGCAGGTTATTATGTTATGTCTAACGTGTCTGTGAACAGCTGACAAAAATTCTATAACAAACCAAGTCATTTCCAATTACGAGATGTCAGACCAGTGGAAAAAATAGAAGTTGCGCAAATGAACTCACACAGTTTCCTCTTATCAGGAATTTGCTAAGTCGCCTCGACAGGGAAACTCAGCTACAAACAAATAAACCTTCTCATGCATCGTGGAAGGTGTTTATAAGGACGACACAAATCGCCCGATGCAGGGGTGGAGTAAGCTGTCTATGTGCACATTCAGGAAGTAGTCTGTGCAAATCTCTCTCGAACAACACGATCATATTTGGTCGATTGGCAGGCATTTCCACACCACTCCTGTTGTGGTTGTTACTCTTTAATTCGCTAACTGACGTCCCAACCTCTAATTACCACTCAGCATTCAATATATTCTAATGACTTCTATTTCCCTGATACGATTGATCGCTTTTTCCAATTTTGTAATCAGTCTGTTATAGCTCAGCTCATATGCTCTTCGTTTTAACCTACACCACCCTTCATATGGTCACTTTCAACGCTGTGTCCACACGGAACTGACTTCTACATTTTATGTGTAGTGTATTACCTTTGTACAAGTTTGCCACTCTTTTTACATGCATGTAGTGATGTAATAACCACTCACTTTCTGAATGCATATAGCGATCTGTTACTGTTACTGGAGTCTTAGTAACCAAATTTCACTTTCTTGTGAATGTCGATCATTTGTATACTCACCATTTATCACCCAAAACTAAGATGACTTTCAACAGATCATCACAATCGAAAAAATCCAGTCGCGCTGCGCATGCAGACCGAACAAGACCGAAAATTTGAAGATGAATTAGGATGATGAAGGGCCAGTCAACTGTGAGTTCGTCTCAAGAAGTTGAATGAAAGAATGCACGTGCCGAAAATCTACGGTAGGTAATAGAAAGATTTCACATTATAGAAGAGCAAACGTGACGAACAACTGTTTTGGATAATTCATCATCAGATCAATACGGTTACACAGATTCAGCAACAGAGACACTAAACCGTCGGCTTTATCAGATTCTCAGGAGCACATTTCCGGCGGCAACGTTAAGTAGTTGGTTCACCACACACCACTGCTGACTTTGAGCTTGAAAGACAAACTCCCTGTCCTCGACCAATCCATAGTTGTATACTCATTATCCTGCTATTATACGGTAGAATATGTAGGTCGTACGATGAGGCGTTTGTCAAAATGAATCAGAGAACATCATCCAGCGTGGCTCGGGACAGGTTCGACTGAATCACTTAAGAGTGCAGTCATCGCACATTTGGCAGATACTGATCACCAGGCTGATCCCAATCAGGCGCTCCATGTTGTTTACAAAGTCCCGATAAACCACCCCAAACTGGTCAGACAACGGATGTTGGCTATTGTTGAATTGACCGCCATTCGATTATGCAATCCGATTTTATGTTCCCACAGAAAAATTCATACAAGCCCTACAACTGCCGTGGGCATAGATCACCTCGTCAGTCTACATGCTCATTCAAACTCCAACCGATAACGTTGTGACGT
>LUCH01004993.1:0-30602 GCA_013368495.1 Paragonimus heterotremus
GAAGAGTGCGGACACTGAAGGAGCCAATGCTTACCAGTTGTCTTGGCCTCAGAAAACAATAATTGCCCGTAGGCATGCGGAAGGCAGAATAAATGGGGAGTAAAACAGTAGGAGAAAGTCGAGATCGGTTAGTAATGTCACTGTCGAGAGAACGATAACTTCTGATACTTCCCGGTCGTTTGTGCCGCGGAAGGGGATTGACTTGAGAGACCCCACCCTGAGTCTCTGACTCAAAAATCTGACCTGCGAGACAACAGGATACAGGGTTTCCTTGGGGGACCCCACCCGGAGCCAATGACTCAATAGTCTGACTCACTTGGCAGAGGGTGCGCAGTGAATAAGACCTTGATGTCTCATTCTGAGGACTGCTGCGCGCAGTGGATGTACTCGAAGCTACATTGGAGGTGACATCAGATGTTTTTTGATTGTATTGGATAATACACCGGCGGTCGGAGTGTTCTTTGTTTGAGGATACCTTTTCTACTCCCCTTCTTCCTGATACGGAAGACAGCAGTGCCGCAACTATGAAAATAGTTCTGCTGTATGCCCATAGGATCGTGCCTAACTACCTCAGCACTCCTACGCGGTCAGTAGTGCCACATGGAATCCTATGAGTGTGACTGCTTTTCGTCTGACTGATCCCCTTTGGCCTGTATGACAAGGTTACACCTGGAGGGATCGGAGTCCTAGTCAGCAAAGCCCGCCGGATCAAAATAGTACACAAGCCCGGCTATCTCGCTAAGGTAGCAGCATAAGTCAGGTGGCGTTGATGAAATCTGTGGGGGCTCACAGAAGGTCCAGATCACTTTAGGTGGATTATTGGCTTCAGTTTGTTAGTTAGATATGACGTTTGTCTTTGTAGGTGAGTGTACTGTTGCGCGATTGGTCGGACTTTGCCACTGCTCGCGTTCTTAGTGGTGAGCCGTTCTAGATGGTTGAGAAGTTCATGTACCTCGGTGTCTACACCAGCTTTGATGGGGTGTCCAGTCAGATTGCAAGTCGTATGGTTAAGGGTCGTTTGTCAACTGATGTTTTCTGAGTCGCTAATACTGTCAACTGATGTCTTCTGAGTCGCTGATACTGTGAAAGTTCGAGCGTGTGATACCACTGTGCTAGTGGTTATTTTTGTGCGATTGTGAAACTCGGCTCGTTCCCATTTTCAACCATCGCTGTTTCTGAAACGTTAGCGGCGTCTGGTGTGAACATCATGTGATCAGTGACACGATTTTCGTCAGCGTGTCTTCGGGCCCAACAGACTGCCGATCACTGAGCATGGTAATCTTGTTTCACAGGCTTTATTAACCTGACCACTTCTCGCAAATACCCATCCGCTGCTTGTCATGCCGTGCTTTGTTTACGAGTGATGAGTCAGGGTTGGTGTGGTAGTCTGGTAGACTACGTATGACTTGGGTTCGGTATACGAAGGCTTTGAATGCTGCTCCGGTAGGGCGATCCTGGCTGGGATTTAGTTGACAATGAGCACCTTCGGGTGAAGATGCGGTCTGGTGTGGCCAAGTGTGGAAGTCGATGGGTCTCGTATTGCGAATGTCTGCTGCTGTCAGATTGCTGTGCAGTTTAACAGACTTGAGAACACTGGCAATGACAGAATGAAGCTTCTACCTTTCGTTACTCTGCTGACTGACAGCATGTGACGGTCACGGTTATCCTGGCTTCCGCTTCCGTTAGGCCTGTAAAACGTGTATTTACCAGTAGGCATGAATCACGCAGTCCCGAGCGAGACGTGACGACAACTCTGACTTGAGTTGGACTCTGTTAAAGTTGACAAACTTCTAGTATTAGGAGCTGGTGCCTGTGTGTGGTCTGATCATGCGCACCACGGATGCAGATGTATACATTCGTAACCTGATTTGGAATGAGCAAAACTATCTCTAATGGCTGTGGTGAGGATTTATTGAAAGGCGTATTCGGTAATCCACCATAAATCCGGCAGGTCCCCGTCGTTTGTGAGTCCCACGCTCGATTGATGCGGTTAGATGCCTGAACAACACACCTTTATCGATAGTCTCATTGGTATTCCAACCTCCAAACGCACATGCAGACTGCCGGCTCGCAAACGTGACATGCACCGTAATCACCCGCATGCACCTGCACATGCATGTATCCTCACCTTGATGTGCGTGTGCAAACGTGAACTGCCAATCTCATATGTGTGCCTCCGCGCACGCACACACGTATATGGGTGCGCACATGGACTTGCACAAACTGAGAGCTAAACAACCCTTCCAGATTAAACCTAGCAGCTCGTGCGTGCGAAGTACGCATTCGCACGTGCATACGCATGCGCAGAAACCTTTGCTCGTGGGTAATGCAATGCATCAGGCACATGCGTGCGTTTGTTGACATGCCGGTACGCACCAAAGCGTAGTCACGCGCTTGGCTGTGTGCGCACATTTCACCACGCCGATGCATCTGACCAGTGGTTTTCCACAGAGTGTAGTACAGAAAACATGTACTCTCTCTTCCAACGACCCACTCTGTGTGAGGTTTCCCACCTCTTCTCTCGCATGCAGTGTACGGACGCTGTGCTGTGTTGGTGTTACACCCTAATCACTTAGATAGAAATTGTGTATTTCGTAGCTCAGATATGTATGCTCTCGAACTATCCGCACACGCGTGTTTTGTTAGATAAATTCGACTGCCATCCGAGCGGAGCACGAACGTAGCAACAGCTTCATTTGACAGTTCCACAACATTGTGACCATAAAATCAACCATTGCAATTTGCTTTTCTGAGATTACAAGCCGTTCATAGAGCAACGGACATGCCAGAAGTGTGCGTGCACTACAGGAAGCAGACTCAGACTCAGATTACCGCATCGTCGATACGCTTAGACAGTGAATTAGATAACTGCGACCTTCTGCTATGATCTTGCAATAAGCAAAAAACACTCATCTGTATGGTTAAACTTTCCGATGGGATATATGTACTCGATGCGCAATGCAGCGACCACCTCCGAGCTACATGTCAGTCGGTTGCTGTGAGAGGAAGAGGACCACTGCGTTTACCGCCTGGGTGTGAGAAGTGGTCGTATGAAACTATGTGAACGTTTCGCAATATTCATACTGTGTTACAAAACTAATCACTGTTGAACGGTGATTCTTGTTAGAGAACGGGCTTTGCTGTAGGTAACAAAAAGGCTTTCAGTATTGTCCTAATCATGGAAGTAAAATGAACATGGCAGCGATTCATCATCATCATCATCATCATGACAGCCATGAACCTGACCCAAAGGTACTGTGGCTCGGACCGTCGCTCACCTTAACAGTGACGTGGAATATCCTAAAAGGAAACATTACTAAGAAGGTTGAAAATTATTAAGAGAAGACTAAGAGGGAAAACTGGAAATGGTATAGATACAGGTACGCAACGATTCCTGGGAGAATGAATGGGTAATGTACAAATCAAAAGTATTTTGAATGTTATTTTTGTGTTCTTGCCGCAAAAGACACTTGGATAAGGAAGTTTTTTTTTATCCTCGAGCACTGATTGCAAACTGTGCGAAGATACACCATGAGCTGGTTTCGAAACTTTCATACATAGAACGCGAGCCGTACACTAACCATCGACCCATCTTTTACGCTCTAACCTAGCACACAAACAGAGTAGGGCGTGTCAAGCAGTGTTTTAACATACATAGGGATTGTCCAAGCTAACACACCCATGAAGCGAGTTAATTATGTTATGTTTGAAAATATGCCGATGAACCTTGTTTCTACTGACACAAGGCTACTGTCACACTTCACCAATAATACGTCGACCATACCCCGTAACCAAAAACCAACATCTCCGACACACCTTTTTCAGAAAGTAATCAAAATCCACATGATTATTTAGGCCTTGTTTAGATTATTTCATTTGAAGAACTGGCTTACTCATATTACAGTAAATGTGTTACGGCTGTGTTCAACAGTACCAGATCGCAAGATGTCGACCATTTCTCGGTCTACATTATGTCGAAGCTTTGTTACCATTTGTCTTCGATTTCTGTTTTTTTTTTAAAATAAACAATGTCAGCCTTGAATTGCTTTGGTCATCACCGTCGCGTTTGACCTTGAACTTCGCACACAAAAGAGTTCCTACAGTCTTATTATGATCAGAGCTACATAATGCTTGAGTCCTGCCTGTTGATTGGAACTCCTCGGTAGCACATGTCATCAATGAATTCCTATCCTCTTGTTTGTAAACAAGTTGTGTATGGAATCACATTTGATCACTCTTCGTCCCACGGGTGGAGTTATTCATTGCTTAGGAGGATACTGAGTGGCTAATGAAGGATATCTAATGAAGCACTTGTGCCTCACTAGCTTTGCTAAAGTTGATGTTTTCCAGTGCTCATCAGCTTTCCACTCAATGTAACATGGTGTAAGGCATTCATTCGTGACTTTTGCATGGGATTCTCAACAGTACATTCCTCATATTCGCATGTTTCAATGTGTTTCAGTGGCGTTTGTGTGACAGACGAATGGTTAGTAATACGTGAGAGAATCGCGGTTAGAACCCTCTTACTCAAATGTACTGTGCGCTCATTGCAGACGCCAGTCTATCTTCGGAAACCTGCAACATGTGGTACATTGGATGTGGCTACCATACACTATGCGTCTATGCAGACGAATGTTTCAGTGTTACTCCTTTTGGACTAGTTAGAGAGAAGTCAACTTTGTGGTAGATAATTGTTTTCGGTCATTCTTTATCAAGCCAATGCGATTACAAGAGTTTTTTTACAATCTATCATTAGCTAGAACGGCAAGTCCGTAGCATGATTGGCCTATTGTGCCTAGTTATCTGGCGGTAACCCCGCACTTGAGTTTTGCGCCAGCGCATTTTGCCGAACACTAAATCGATCACAATCAGTTGTGCTTTCACATGCATTTCGTTCATTCCCCTCAACTTCCGTATTCACCGATGTTGCCCACACAAACATTTGTCTCTGGCTATGTGCCAGTCAACTTGAATCAGTGATGCAAATTCTCTGCTTTTCGTGCTCATGTTAGCTCGGTGATGACAATACTCGAATAACAGTCAGTCGGTCGCGGGTTTCAATCCGGATACAGCGACTGCTTTGGTTTCATTTGGGTGGCTTGACAACATTCTGTCGACTTGTGACCGTGCATGGAGGCAAACACCTTGAATGTAACAGCAGAACGTAAACTTCAGCTTATGAATTTTCCAACTAAATTTCTCCAACTAAAAAGCAGTCTGCTTGAAAATCCAATCATCTTTGTTTTCCTGTTCACAATCGCTCCGTCTTTGTAGTCCACATGTCCCGTATAGAGATTAATCATTAAAAGCTCAATGCGTCCTCTTCTAGGTGGATTTCGAAAATACACTCTGAATTTTAATGGCTCACTCTGTATATCGCTCTGCCGAGCGTTTCAAACTAAGCGGATCTCACTAGCGCAGCAGGGTGGAGGATTAGGAATGGTAACTTCGCACCGAAGTCCGAGCATTGCGGGAAATTCGCTGACGACCATCCTAATCGGGTTGAGTCTTCGAACGCGGGCTGTGTATCACTACTGAATGACCATATTCACCAAATTTGGATTGTTACCTGTGCTGGTCACATTTATCAGCTCTGTGTTCCAGCCAATGTTATCTTCTGGACTTTCTGATTAAACTCGATTAGGGAACAGTCCTCAGATAATTTCGAAGCTCCAGCGCAGTCCGCTGGGTTTTACTCATTCAGAAGTAATACTATTAACATTCCTTAATGCAACATCGAGGCACAGAAAAGTTGTCTGGATATGCGAAAGTGTTACCCGGTCGCTTCAAACTAGAAGAAATATGGTGTTAACCCGTCCCATTTTCTTTGATCGTTCACTCCATATATTTTTCGTTTCATCTAGTGACACTTTTTCATATAATCTCTGCAACTATACTGATTCAAGAGGGAATCAACGAAAGCAGTTATTCACCACAGTACCACTTCTTGTACACAACATTAACTAGTTCGTTCATTTAACAAGCCTCTTTGATCAACCATCTTCTGCCTGGAATTCTTTGAATAGTTACCATCGTCTTGATCAAAAATCCGTAACCAGTGCCGAGTCTGTTCTCCTGGTTTCATGATAAGCACGAACTTTGTCCCGGACGTTATTTTTTTTCACTATGCGTAATTTTTGTTTTCTGATCGAAAATATTGCTTCTCAACCGTCCAGGTCTCTGCATGTGGAACGACCGACAGAAACGTTCTCGAACGTGACTGCAAATCTTGCTGTTGTTTCGCCTGATGTGTAATTGAAGTTTAAGTGTCAGAACTTAAAGTAGATCCATTGCAAAAGCATTTCATAGTTTGGCGAATTGTGACTCGACCGTGCGATCCTCAAGAGACCGCACGTTTGTGGCATCACACCCTGCTGTCTATGCGTCCCCATTCAGATTTCTAACTGTCACCGTAAATTTTGAACGTTCGGATCTCTTTGTGAACCGCTTTGCCATTCAGTCACTTTTCGAACATGTAATTTTTTTTCATGTTGGTTTGCTGTAAACTCTTTTGGGTTTAATCATCTGTTGTGTCTGGTCCACTTTTTCGATTTGCTTTTCTGATAAACCAATTATTTCTTATAGTTATACTCATCTACGTTCACTTTAATCCACTCCATTCGGCTGATAGTTAAGTGATCTCGTTCGTTGTCCACATGGTGACTGGCTTCAACAGAAGTCACCGTAGATCAACGGCAGATTAGCAACTTAACGCTAGCTACCCATAGCGTCTGTTTTTCATCAAGCCGAAGATCGTCCGATCACCACATCACTCATATACTACATTCTTAAACGCAGTGGGTATTTTTGGTCGTATTCTTGGTCTTCTCAGTTATGTTCTTTATATTTTTGTGAAGGAATGCGAGGATAAGAATCTTTTCATTGTAACGCGTTTTTGAGACCAAGTTTTGCCGCTTTTTATAACTTAGACTTTCTTATCTAGAAGTCTGTACATAAGTTCTTCAGTTTATTTGACGCTGTTGTGTAAATCAGAGTAGTACATGTTTCAACGGGCGCACTATTTGGCCACGTGTCACGTGCGTATATTGCAGAACATCCGCGTTTCTGTCAAGCAGTAAACTGCTTTGAGCTGTCTTATGATTCGTGCTTAACATTTCGGTCCTTATCCTTCTGCTAACTTGTCTGGTTTCATCAAATACGGTTGAAAAGCAATGGCAAGGAAACGTGACCAAGCAGACATTAATCAATTGCCTCCGTCAGTTAACGGGCCCCACTGGCCGCAGATGACTTTAAAATGAACCGATTCAGATAGCGAAGTGAATCATGTTATGTATTTTTTAGAGGTTAGATCTCAACTTCCCTGAATTTTCTCATCGAACTTATCACTCTTTTTCATTCTATCACTATTCCAGGTCTTCGACCGCATCAGTGTGACAGTTGTTTAAAAGAATTTGCCCGCAAATGTGATCTTCTTCGACATGCTAATTCGGTGCACCGAGGTGAGAGAGAGCTTGATCTATTGTTCTTGCTAGATTCCCGTCGTTCTACGTCGTATACGGCTTTTTATTTTTCAAAGGTCATCTATCCACCGGAAAAGGATAGTCATACCTAGTGATATCAACTACCACAACAGATAATTCGGTTAGTATTCTGTTTGTCATGGCTTGTGTTATGTGGATGTTATTCCAGAGCCTAAACTAGTAGTGACAGAAAATGGTCTAACATAATGGACTAAAAATCTGCATTGCTGCTGACCGAACCTTATAGTCCTTGTCTGTGGACTAAGTGGTGTTTCTGATACAGAAGTCAAACACAAGGAATACAGTGAAATATGCTTATTTTTCGCCAGTCATGCTGTTTTGTCTCCCACATTACATATGAGGATGCTTTGAGGTTCTTCTGTCCAATTTTACTTAGATTTCATATTTAGGTGCTTCATCCGCTATTTTCTTATAGAATCAAAACCTTACATGTGTCCGATATGCAATAAAGGGTTCCCACAGAAATGGTATTTCGAACGACATGTGGCATCTGTGCATAAAAGTAAGTATTCCTTTTACTCACCTCTACATGAGTTCATCGTCTCATCTTGAAAATCAGTGTCTCCCGTGTTCTGCTATCGCTTAGTTTGATCACTCCGTTATTTATAACTCCATTTTTACCTGCTGTAGTTGAAGTCCTGAGAAGCAGGTAGTGAGCAGGCCAGTTTTTCGTATTAGTTTCCACAGATTGGCTACTGAAGATGTCGGATAACCGGACCTCCTTCCGCTTTAGCAAGTGTATGCTTAACCAGTAACCTGAATCGAATATTCATTTAATTTTACAAGTTATGTTAGTCGTTCAGTAGAATATCGTTCAGTAACCGAATCGCGATGTTTGGCTCCTCGTGATTATCTGCAAACACAGTGGTCATGTGCAAAATTTGGATTGACTGTCCTATGAGCAACTATGTGGTAACCAACGTCGGTTAGTCTAGTTTCATCCTAAAAGCGGCTAACTTCATTTCTATTTGGTCTTGGCGATAGATTTTATCGTGGAATGATAGTGTTTGGTTTTCGTTTTCGTTCGATCTTACGTTGTTCACGCGTATTGTGCATTGCTATTCTGTCCCCGCTTTCCAGCCATACTGACTTCGCGCCCACAATCCCAACCACAGTCCTCACAGTCACAACAATCCCAGCAGCAGCAGCAGCAGCAGCAGCAGCAGCAGCAGCAGCAGCAGCAGCAACAACAACAACAACAACAGGCCCAGCAGCAACAAGCCCAGCATCTTCAGCAACAGCAAACGCAGCAGCAGCAACAGCAACAACAACAACAAACTCAACCTCATCAAAGTGTAATGGCGCCACAACAGCATTTCACATTTTTTCAGCCACAAGCACAGAACCAAGCCATGAACTTACGTAAGCTCCACGCGCCATATTTCGTACGAATTGTGGAGGTATATACTCTTGTTATTTGTTCTGGCTGCAGTGGATCTTCTGATCGTCATCCTTGCCTGTAGATGGTACTCTGGTAAATTATTCAAGTCTTCTGTACTGAACTGATACTTCTCCAGGTTTTAATAACCCAACCCTCCATTATGTCTTTGCGAAGAACCGATATTAATTAGATCCTTTCTGTTTAAATGATACCAAGTTTATGTCACGTTCATTTGGGGCGTCACATTCGCCCTACTCATTGTCCTACTGGAGATATTCAGAATAATCCTTTCAGATATTTTGCAGTACTATTCGAGGCGCTAACTGTTCTCTAGGTGTCCTTCGTCTTATACTTTAGAATTCTGTCTACTACGGACTTGAATCGATTGGCTTTGGCTAACACCGGGATGTATAGTTAACACGTAATGATCACATGCAGGGGCAAAGATGCCGCGGATATTAGGATACTTCACTTCCATGTGTCCCAGCATATTGCGTAATCATTCATTAGTTGAACATCGACGAGTTAGCTGCAGCACACTGGCAGTGATATCTGTTTACCTACTTTTTGTCATCTCTCCCACTCTCCTACAGCTATGGGCACGATCATCGCGGCACCAGGCACGGGAACTACTGCCATGCCCACGGGTACCCAGGTGATGATGGTCGCCCCAGGCATGAGTATGCCTATGTCCACTTTTTTCTTCCAGCCGCAACAGCAAGCTCCGTTTACAAACCAACAACACAATACCATGGTTCATCCAGCTGCTGTCTTGCCCGCCGTCCCGACCACTCTGATGCCTCAGAGTTCGGTCGCCGGCTCAACACACCTGCTCCAATCCCCGTTTGCATTCGCTCCGCTCACTATCAGTCAACCCCATATAAATCAATCCCAGGTTGGCACTTCAAGTGAGTGACTCGTCATTACAACGAGCCGTTAGCCATATCCTTTTTTATGCTGTTATTTCTGTACCGATTTATCCTTATTTTTTAGATTACCTACATGCTATCCGGTTATATCACCCTGAAATTCAAAGACATTCACATCCGCCTTCAAATTCTGGCTTTGTTAGCGCTTTCGTGTTTTTTACCCGTGCATTAAGTGATTCGTCCCTTGGTGACCACATAATCTTGTTTTCGGACACACGTAAGATACTTGTTTCATTTGTTGCTCGTGATGAAGTCATTCAGAAAGTCACTGTGCCAAACGGACGTCTCTACTCATTCGACACAGCCGCTACTGATTCCCCTGGACGCCGTTTAAGCTGTCCATCTTTAAGGTTGGTACGCTTATGCAAATAGGTCGGTAACTCTTGCACGTGCATTGGTTCGGAAACGTGGCCTGTTCACAAAGAAGATATCAACAAACTTGCTGTGTCTGACCATCGTTGTCTCCGCCAAATAGCCCACGTTAAGTGGGCTGATCACGTAAGCAATGTGGTCGTTCGCCGACACGTATTCCGGAACGCTCGGGATGCGCGATCAATTGGTCAACTAATCACGGTACACAGCTTGCGATGGTTGGGTCACGTACTTCGTATGCCAGCCGATCGTTTACCGTACCGAGCATTATATGCTGAGGCCGCCGACAGTTGGGTAAAACCGCGTGGTGGTCAACCAACAACGTGGTCACGAAATGTTAAAACCTTGACTGCTCCACTGAGCAAAGTGGGTATGTGTCGCCTGCCTGGCTGGGGTCCTCATGATCACTCAAATCGCTGGCTAGAGACACTATTCGAAATGGCGTTGTGTCGCAGTCAATGGCGTACGTGTATCCATACCATTTCTATTTTTTCCTCTTAGTCTTCTTTTAATAATTTTCAACCTAAGTAACGTTTTCTTGTAGGATATTCCAGGTCACTGTTGAGGTGAGCGGCGGCCCGAGCCACAGTACCTTTCGATCAGGCTCATAGCTGCTATGATAATGATGATGATGATGGAGACATTCATAATGGCTTCTGGAACGGTACTACAATTTCAATCCCTTTAGGCTTCTTCGCAATGCGTCTACAAGGTACACCTGTCCTGGGGACTTGCGGTTCAATCCACTGGACAGGACGGTATTGGAACCGTCCTGGAGACATGCGCAGAAGATGTTGCCTAAACTGAATATCCACTGTCTTTGCGCTGTCAAGTTATATCATCTGGATGCGTCCACTTTTTGTTGCAGCATATACTCCATTGAGTTGTAGTCCAGACACAGTCAACATGATTTGTATCACCAGGTCAACTAGACTTCTGGACACAGCACGACACACGGATATTGTAGTACTGATTGGGAACTAAGACGTTCCAGTAGACAGGCTAGGTGCTGACGGGCGTGACTTAAGTGGTCAACATTCTTACGCCACTTGTCGAACAGACCTTAGTGAACGGTTGTTGCAGCTTTGTTCTGATATCGGTCTGTTTGTGACATTTACTAAACTTCATCGTTCTAGACATCACTACGCCATATGTTGACCTCCTTTGTCAAGTCATTTGTGGACACGGATTGATCGTATGGCCGTCAGGTACCGATGACGCGGTTGATTGGACGACTGTACTCCAAGCTGGAGCAACTGTGTGGATTCCGATTATACACTAGTGTGTACTGCGTTCGCCTGCAGTTTTGGTTGGATGCCACTCCATCGTGAAACACAAACTGACGCATGTAAGCTATCAGAGACACTTTCGGCTTAGGATTATGGGAACGTGCATGTCTCTAATTTTGGATCCCATCCATCTGACGGTATTGAGGCCAATCGGACACATGACCGGTATGTAGCGCGTAAATGTGATACTGTTTCTTGTGACTGACACTGTTGTAGTTTCAGTTGCTAGCCGTTGGGTTTCTTTGTGATCATTTGAATTGCCTGACTGTTGACGGAATTTTCCATTCGATGTTGAGTACAGTTTAGTTCGGAAAATTACTCGCAGGGAACCCCGGATTCAACTAAGAGAGACGGTATGGCCTGATGAATATGACGCTGTGTGCAGATGAATCAAACCGGTGCTCGCGTGGACTCTTGAAAACTTTTCCGTGTCATCCAAGCAATGGATAGCAGGAATCCATGTGTGGGTGAGGTGAATTGGGATGTCACTGTTGGCCCTGTGTATAACCTGCAACTACATTTGGGATGTTACGCTAAGCATTTCCAAGGATGGTTCAGCAGGCCACCCATGTCGTTAACTATGCACTGGGACACTGATTGTGTTCATTAGTGTGTTGACCCTTTTGGGTCTTGGAAAACAGAAGTCTTGGTAGAAGCCGATGTTTTCAAATGTCACTTGGCATCCAGTCCAGACTACCTGCCTTCTGTCCTTTTTTTCCAGACGAGGGCCCAGTGTTTGTCAAAGAGTTGACGGCTTTTCCGTGGAAACTATGTGTTTACAAAATAGTTTTAGACTACTTCAGTTGACTAGCACTATCCTCAGTACTAAAAACAACTCACGCATCTTGTCTGCCTTAGCTCTTTGCATAACCTACAACGATACTTAGAACTTCGAGCTGTTTCTTTCCAATGGCTGTGACAGTAGTCCGATACTGTGATATAGCGAACGATACGCGTCAGTCGGGCTCTCATTGTGAATGTCTGAATATAGTTATTTAAAGTCCTCTTTTTTTTACATCCTCCTGTTTTTTTACACGTATAACCTTCATTTTTTGCATGTTTTTTTCGTTGCGAGTTTTCCACTTAACCTTGCTTTTATTTGATTGTATGTATGTGTTCGCTTTTTCGGATTGTTTTGGTATTATCCTGATTTTAATGATGCTTGTGGACAACACACGAGTGTTGTGGGGACTACTTAGTTGTTACCTTTCCTGTTAACATGATCTTGAGTTTTGTCTTGTCGTAAATCCGAGCATCTGATTCTGTTCGCTTTCATTGCTGAATGTACACTGATTTCCAGAGGTGACCTACCAGTCCATTTGCCTAATTCACGCAACTACTAAAATTTTGTTACATTTTCTTCCAAAGCGCACTTGCTTCACATAGGTTTGTATGCGTCTTTGCAGATGTTGATACAACTCCGGCATTGATTTATCAGATTTGGGTATATTGGGCACCCAGTGTTTGCTTAGCTCAGTCTCACAGAATGAACTACAATTGAAAAGGATGTTTTTCGTCCATTTATGTTTAGTGTTTACCGTGTTCTGAAGCTATCTAAGTGTCTGAATCAGGTGGTGCACATGTATTCAGCGTGCGAACGCCTGCGAACTAGAGACACCTTACTGTCCTGACCTGGGAAAGGAGTACTAAGTCCGACTATACTTTGTATAACTTAAATGACTTGAATAAATCCGATATTTGCCTTCAATCCAACCAGTACTGAGCCTGTTTCTGAATGACATTCATTTGAAGAGTGTGTGGTCACGTTGCGTCCATCTTGCTGTCCACTCTGGGCTCAAAACAGACTATACTTCGGTACACTTTTGATGTGATATTATCAGGTTGTTTCTGCCAGCTTTTTTCTTCAGCTGTACTGTTTTAAACGATCCCTCTCACAGTTCACCTTTTTGGATACTGTATCTAGTTTCTGTAACCCCTAACGTCCTTATGAGTTCAAATTAAATAAAATAAAACTTGGACAGAGAAATGGCATTGTGTCGAGACCGTTCTGCAAACCGCAACCATCTCTGCCAACCGTTTTTATTGGATCAACAATGCAAAACTCCACGGGATAGAATTAGGAACGATCTATTACCAACTGAATGGATTACCGGCTCGTAGGGTACCGTTGAGCAAGGTAACGCGCAAAAACGTGGGAATTTGTTCGTGTTTATTATTTTCTGGACCATTAATTGTTGTACTGTGTCCACAAAACGCAGTGTTTGATGTGTCATAGGTTTATGCTTTGATAAATGACAGCGCTTGACTTACCCGCACGCATTCAGCAGGCGGAATTCAAAATAACTTAGCAGGCGTGACCCGACCCTTTCATCTTCTCTTAGCACAATCATCTATGCAATGTGTAATGTTTATCTGTACGCCGAACTTACGCCCGGGTTTCTGTTTCAAGGACAACAGTGGGACGAACACAACATGGTCACATAACCCCCCAATGATGCCCAACCATCTATCACTCTCCATGTGAGGGCTCAATGTTGATTGAACCAAAAGCAAACGCTATACTTGATTGCTTCAGTCCGTAAATGTCTGAACCTAATGTAGCTTCACGGGTGACGTTCTTTCCCCTTTCCGGTTCACATGAGCCTTCGGTGCAAAACTTCTTGTTCTGGTCGATAACTTGTCTACATTTGTGTGCCGCCTGGTATTATCTGAACAGTATTAGTTTCGTTAGATTATCCTCTTATTGTTCTACAACAAATTCAAGGCGAATGTCTCCGATAAACACCTCTAGAGAGTCTAGTTTGTGAATTCGTTAGTCGTGTGTGTTGGAATTAATCGTTAAACGGTGGTGCAAACTCGAACTACCAACTTGGGTAGATTTACATTTGTTGCGTGCCTCGATGATCCCTTTTAATGCCATTTCAGTCACTACGGCTGTTGCTATTCAGATAGACAACCTTGACTGCCGTTACTTGGATACAATCGTTCCCTTGTGTCCATGACGTGTTCATTGTCAGTCCCCATCCAGTGTCTCAGCTCTTTCCGTTATCCTATATTACAGTGCATTACGTCTCAGATTTCTGATGTAGTGCGCAGGTAACGTGCGTCCTAATGTGTCATACATAGGGCACTGAGATTTTCCCACTTCGCCTGTATTCATGTTCATGCGAGCGTCTCCGAAGTTAAATCACCCACCCTGGCTGACAGACGTTGAGAAGTCTACTATCCAGCAAGACTACTCTTTGGGTTTGATGTGGCAATGAGTCAATCAGGATATGCTTTAGCTCGCACTCCGTTTTAACATGACATTCGTCTGGTAAGTTAATGTATTTGTGGTTCCACTGGCTTCACTGTTGACAAACGGCAAACCTCACTACTAAATGAAGCTATCGGATCCAGACCCACACCAGTGACAGGGCGTAGGAAACTTGCGTTGGTTGTGCTCGCACTAGCGCATGTGCGGTCCTGCGACTACTCGACTTGGCTGAATTGCTTGGCGCATTCTTTATTTTTACAACTGCAGTGTGTAACAACCGAAAGATATAATGGTTGTGCAGTTTGACGGATATTGCTAAGCTAATCTGATGTGATCGCTATCATCAATGATGATAACTGAATGTAGTCACAATGCATTTGTTCGTATCCATTATCCTTTTTATGCTTGGTTTATCAGGTTCTAGGCCAGCGAAGGAGTATCAGTGCACAACCTGTGCAAAAGTCTATCCTCGACGGCAGAGTCTCCAGGCCCATATCATACAAGTTCACACAGGTAAGTCTGTCTATTTTCATAATCTATGGTCGCCGTTTTTGTCACTTATGTTTATCTTTTTTCGGTCGTTATCTCTTATAGTATTCATCTTCCGAAACATAGATCTCATTGGTTGTGAAAAAAGTCCATGGTGATTAACTTTTCTACTGATTACAAGAAGAGGAAAATGCAAACAATGGTAATAGTCGGTGCTTACTTTTGTTCCAACAGCCACTGTTGATGTAACAGTTGACAACACAACACAAAAATGACTAACATTCTAGCATTTGGCCTGTTTGGTTTTATATTTAGCACACTTTTTCCTCTAGAAGGCTTGATGATGTGTTCTCATAGATTTGTTTCACACTGATATAGGTATTTCTTTTCAACAAGTCAACCTATTCCACCTGATTTGATAAGCCACATGTCACAGTCATCCCGTTTTTATCCGGTCGCCAACTGTCCCGACTTGAGAATGTTAAAACGAAAACGTTAATAGTCAAGCAGCACGAGATGGGTCAGTGCTCATCAACCGTAGACCACGATGCTAAACAATCTAGTTATCCGGATTAGTTTCTGTGTACCGCATAACACGAATAGATCGTAAATTGCGCGCTGAACACGTACTTTGGTTTCTTTTCGCAGGCCAACGCGTTCAGTTTTTGTTTGTCTGCATATATTACTTCTGGTCTGTATTGTGGCATCTGCCGAGAAAAACGCTCATCCTCTTCACAAACGGAACGAGATATGAAAGTATGATCATCTGCCTGTTTCGCCCGGAATGTGGTGGTGCCAGCTGAAGAACTATAACCTTGTCATGTGTGACCGAGAGTTTGACGTCCGTGATATTCCGTCAGTTCTTTGCATTACGACGAGTAAGCATTAATGGAGAACAAGTGGGTTTTTGTCACCAGGGCGAATACGTATATGAGAGATAGGTACACCCTGTCAATTTCTGGTATAGTGTCATACGTGACGTCGACCAACAGTCGTTACATTTCTTGACTAAGTAGATCAATCCACACTTTCGAAGTCAATTAGATGTAGAGATATGCTGACGAGGTATGTAATCAAATTAACGACGCCCCCACTCTAGCACTGTTTATCCTAAAAAGAGTTCGCCGGCCTTCCAGGTTGGACACGTGCAAGCAATCGCTCAGATGTGGCATGCATAGTGCGCACACCGTTTAGTGGGCTCGTTTTATCCACCAGTGGTTGATGCATACATACGCACAATTGTCTCTAGCCCAGTAACCGGTTGTATTGATTGACTCGCCCTTTTGGTGATTTGTCGCACACGGACACGATTACTTCATGGATGATGGAGTGATCTGACAACTGTTTGTCCTGACTGCTTTTTGATCTAGTAATGTGTTGGCCACTTGAAATCATGACATTATTCGTAAACTGATTGACTAAAAATGAACGTGACCTTCCAAGCTAGAAGCCTGTGTGAGTTATTCCCTCGTACCGTATGGTTACGCGTACCATTTTCCCAAACATTGAGCATGCCTGACGCTATGTGGTCAATGGGCTGTTCGATTGTCAAATCTCAGCGCTCGTTTGTTCGGTCAAGACAAAGTTAATTGCAGCTTTCGCATTCTCATTGATTTCTCAGTCAGCCCAATTTCGAAAAGAATTACTATCCTCCAATTTCTCTCCTGTTAGTGCTTGTCAGTAGTGCCCGATTCGGCAACTGTATTCAGATTCGTAAAGTCACCGGACAGACAGATCAATTGTTGAAGCCAAGACGCTGTCGACCGATGAGAATGTATGCATGTGTAAGTACGTGCGTTAGTTCGTTGAACCATGAGGACGAATGTACTGAACGACACGCGTGTTCGTACGCAAATTAATAGGCGTCACATCGGAGCATGTCCTGCTTGTGTCCGACGTGTTCATCAACCCAAACTATGATCTAAAAGGATTGGTCGGGCACACTTCACATCCAGTGTCATTCCCATCGAGGTTGTCTATTTTTCCAACTTTTATACAATATCATCTTTGACAAACTAATGGGCGATTGTCTACAACATTCAGAGAACAGAGGCCTGAATGTAACTATGTGATGTGAATGAGGCCATTGCTGGTGATGAAGTACTGTTTGACAGTTTCCGTGAAGTTCAGGTGCTGTTAGACAGTGTTTCTCGTTTTGTCCTATCCGTCCGGATTCAGCTTCCAGTTTTAAACTACCTAGGTATTATTCCGATATTGTGACTAACATGCCAGATGAGAAACTCATGAACATGGCTGACGATCTTGGGAGACTGCATCACGAATGACGGAAGTGTACGAAGCGACATCACAAATCGTATTTTAACAGTCTTTGTTAATTTGAGTCGTTTGGTGCCAACAATATTTTTCCTTTAAACTAAGAGGTCACATTTATAATTGTTGCATCTTCATCGTTTGCGGTCTGTCAGACACAATGAGTGGCATCGGTGTATGCGAGAGAATGAGATGAGAGGGCAAGTTGTCGGTAATAAACTGACACGTTCACTCATTTCGACCACTTGTTGATCATACAATTCATCGTCTGCTTTGCCATGTACTTGACCGAACCTGCAGCTTATTGATTCACGATGCTGGGTGGTTTATAAATGACTTGGCAAGATGATATACAAGTAACCACTTCGAAGCTGAAAGATGCGTATTGTGTTCTATTCTCAGGATTTGAAACATTGTGACTGACCCGATTTCTAACATAATTAGATTCGGTAGCGTGAATGCCGTCGCATTCTTAGTGAACCATTTTACGAGGCGAAACTATAAGTCATAAGACAGCTGTCTCACAGATGCTACCTTATTGTCAGTTGTGTTCGTGATCGCACGCTGCTCAAAGGATGTAGACATCTTGACCTTGTTTCAACGCAAATCCTAATGGACTTTGTGCAGCAGGTTTCCTCATCTCGTTTTAATTTTTTGATGCTAGGAATTTAGCTTGTTTTGTTTCATGCATTTTTATTTAAACGATTATACACTAAGGAACATTCATTTCTATTGCTCGTGTATTAGCTGCTGATGGTACTGACAAATGCTGTTTGCGTACACAACATTTCCTGTTACTTTCCTAAGTCAAGGGCTGTGGGGCCTGCTTCACGATTAGCTACTTCGCTGATCGTTATTCTTTTGGTGCTTGGGTTCAACCCAAACCGGTCATCAGATAATTTGCACACAAGATCACCTTGAATTAAAATTCACAAACAGAAAGCAGGAATAAAGAATGTAATCGATTTGTCGCCTTGATAACTCCCGACACACATTCTTTACAGCGTGCTGATTTTATTAGCGGTCACATCCTAAGGCGCCCGCACAATGTGTTCGGTACTTCGAACTTTGCACTTTGATAATGATGATGACAAAATGTCGCCAGTGTTAGCAAGCCGTTAATGTGTGACACACAGGAAAAATTTTAGAAATCAGCTCAACCAAGGGGTAAATGATAACAAGAAAATTACGCTTTTGTAGGCGAAGGGTCTGGCGAAACATAGTTGTTCCAAGTGTCTCCGTAAAAGTGACAGACCGAAAATAACCATCAGCGTAGAAGCTCAGTGTCTATGGAATTCAACAAACTGAAATACCTTCACTTTCACCCATACCTTGGTGGGCTTAGTAACTTTGTGTTATCGTTAGGCACATTGCGACGATTGGGCAACATAGAATTCTATCCAGGCATCCGAACTGTGCACCTCTTCTGACTGACGAAGTACAGGGAAGCAAGATTGCATTGGATGATGAGGCATTGTACATGAGGCTGTTTTATGGGGTCAGGTTATTTGGATTGACGAATCAATATTCACTCTATCATTACGATGTGAGAATTGCAAGCACATAAGCATTTACAATGCAGCTCACGCTATTCTTCTTGGCTCACAACCGATTATTTAGGAATTATTTCATACATGTATGATGGGCTGACCATGCCAGCTTGATAGAACGTTGAAGACAGATTCGACGTCTGATCTTTTACACTTGTCCGCAACTCCTGTTTAGGCTTGAAGTTTTACATAGGCGAATGTTTTGTAATTTTCTATGTACGCTAGATTTAGTCATGCCAGTTTTTATGGCTGATCTAGGACGAACTGTCAGACGACTAACTAATCGAAGGAAAACCAAAAGGTTCAGATCGTTTAAATGCTTGAAGAACAAATCAAATATGCTTTTGAACTGGCTAGTTCATATTATTTTGATATCAGTTAGCTTTAACCTCCCAGCAAATTGTTACTGATGATCGATCTGCTGTTATTCTTTAGTGTTATCAATAATAAGACGTGTGTATACTTGAGATCCTCTGCGCAGGCCGTCGTGTAAAGTAACAGCTACGCCTGGGTTTCTTGGTTCTATCTCACAAGCTTAACAACCTGGGAGGTGTAGAACTAACTGAAGCTGCATTGTAAGCCTCGTTTTCTTGAATAGTGGTTTCTTACAACGTAAAAGAAATGGACCCAGTGAACATAGAAACAAGTTTACAGTGCGTAACCCGATCGTAATGCTAATGTGGCGATGACATGCTGTTCATTGCTTGTTTATACTTACATAAGCCTGAAGTTCATTGTAGACGGTGACAGTGATTTTCTAAACTCATCTCACTGGTTCGATTCATCGCGACAATCCGAGTTCTGGATTATCAAACAACACTCAACTCACATGTTTGTTGGTCGCAAACTCGATTGCAATGTGTAAACCGAGGACTGCTCATTTTTTTTCTGTACAGTCAGTTGTGTACAACTCCGTTGTTTTGTCGTTTGCTACGTTTACAACCTTTATCTTTTTTGTTCTCATGTTCACAGACAAAAAACCCTACGAATGCAATTTGTGTCACAAAGGATTTGTTCGTCGCTGGGATTTCTATCGTCATGTGAATTCTGTTCATCAAGGTATACTAATCTAAGGGGCTCGTTTTAGTCGTCGTATGTTTATTGTGCTTACATTGACTGAAAACACCCTAACCTCCTCCAATCAGCGTCGAAGTGAAATCGAACGGCAATATTGCCATTTTTTGCTATTTTTTTCGGCCAGGAACCCTTAGAAGCACAGACTACTATCAAGCAGCTACAATTTTCAAGATTCACAGCGTTCGATCGCAAACGTGACAGTCCGCACTCCGCTCAACTTCACCGGACAAATATGCAGTAACGACTTTCTCTTGAAGGTTTGAAAAAGTCTCATTCGAAAAATTTTGTCGGCAGACTGTTATCTACAAACGCTTATGACATTCACGACGAATTAAGAATATTTAAAACATTGCGTTCCCTTAATCCATTTAGTCAAAACAGAGAGAAGACATATATCGCGAGATGTTAACATTTCGATTTACTCTCATCAGTCGCCAACGTTGTTGCTATACGCAGTTTGTATAAAGTTTGCTAGTTTTACGTTGGCGACTGATGAGAGTAAATCGAAATGTTAACATCTCGCGATGTCTTCTCTCTGTTTTGAATTAAGAATAGTTGAAGGCTTAGTGTGTTTGGCTCCGAAAAAAGGGAGAAGATCATCTATCCATTGCCATAGATCATAGAAGACAACCTACATTAAAATGCATTCATCCGATCACTGAATTATTCTTGTTGTCTTTAGCCTGACAAATAAGTCTTACAAGCATTGCACGTAACACAACAGACTCCTGTCACGTACCGATTCATTTGCAACGGGATGGTTTCCAATGCTCAGCCTGCAGAGACCAGGGTCATTTGGCATCGGTTTAGATCTGGTATGTAGAAAGCATGCCTATCGTTCTCAATCCGTTGCACTTTCACGTATGTGCACTGGTTACTTGATATTGATCGCTTGGGTGACTTGCTGAATACCAATCATTTTTTCGGTTTGCTTAATTGATTTCCACAAGAATCCATCACCTCGCCCGATTGCATATCACATTCCCAGTATAGCCAGAGAAAAATATGGTAACAAACAATATAGTTTATTCGCCCACAATGGGCAGCTTTTGTTGCGAGCGGGCTTCACATCCTCTACTTTCAAATATCCGATTGTCTTAAGAGGATATTGTTAAGTGTTTTTTCAGTAACCGCTCACGGCTAAGACTATTCATAGTGTCATCCAGAAGGATCGAATCATTCTGTCTAAGTAACCAGATAATAGCACACTGACTGCTGGACTAGATCTCCGTTACCTTGCGTTGTGAGGATACTCAACGTCACTCATCCTTGAATATTTATGCACAATATTCGTGCGCTGAAATCGTGGTCCACCGGTTCGCCATCCACCTGGTAATCGACCACCATTTTCCTGGTTTTTCGATGGGCTTACCGAATTCTGTGTAACTATACTGAGTCGATGAAACTGTTGATCAGCTGAATCACCGGTATTCAACGATGGTCGATACTTAGACATAAGCAGTACTAACAAAAAACGGTTGACGCAGATGTTTCGTTTATCACGTTATTACGGAATCTTGCGCCCAACTTCGCTCACATTCAGTGAAATTATGCTGATCAAACAATGCTGCTGATCTTGTGTGCCCAAAAGTTTATGCACGCTGTTTACTCGCTTTGGAGTTGACCAATTGATTTTGGCCAACCGACTACTTTGCCTGTTAGTCAGTAAGGTAGCTCAATAGCGTGTTTTTTCTATGTGGCTGACGGGACAAAACGAAATAATAGCCACAGTATATCTTCTTGCTACGTCCCTTTAATTATTAACGATTGCCATACCATGAGACTTCAATCATTTGTTCATCATTTTATACATTCGGGTAATTTCTGCCAGTTTCATTTGATTGAGAAATACAGAGAAAAACGTCTGTGCTACACCTTACAAACCCCATGCTGTTCGTCTTCGGTCCTGTCTTCGGATTTGCTCAACCGAGGATTTATGTATAATTATTCTAGGACTTGTGGTTGGTACTCGATGAGTTGAAACAGCTGAGATATGGATGGTGTTTTAATGTGTTTGGATTTTTTGGCTAACTTGCTTCATTGGATAACTCTAGTCTCGAATTTTGTTCCTACTACCGTTCAACCGCATTTCCTACGCTACTCCGGCGGAAGTTTGAACTCTCACTTTTGTGTGCCGATTGGACAAAGAATTGACCACCACGCCATCAAGTTAATATTAAGTCTAGTTCGATAGTTTCCAAACTTTTTTCATCCTGTTGTCTTCTCATCTTTCTGGACTCAATGTCATCGTCTCCTTCCGAAACTCGATGTCACCTACCCTTCATTGCATTGCGTGAACGCTAAAATTAGATCAGCGACCGATAAAGACATTAGTTAACACAACTCACTGTACACATCTACATTAGTATGTTCAAAGATTAGTGCAATGAGAGTTTGGTGCCGTCATATCAGGCTGAAAATCACTTGAAATAAGTCTTGCACCCCTGTACTTGAAGTGTCTGTCTCTTCCAGTACCCAATTATCGCTCACTTTGAGGAGCACTGATTTAACTCAACCATCATATTTGGGTATTCAGCTCAAATCGCCTGTCAGTATTGCTCAAGTGTGTCTACAGTGATGCGACGGGAGGCGTTATAATTGTGGTGGTTAACATCACAGTTATAACGCCTCCCGTTGCAATACTGCAATCGATGACCCAACTCGTGTTAAATTTCATGTTAATTCCCCCATACTTTCAAATGTACTTGCCCCGTCGGAAACGGGAGGTTGGGTTTCCTTGCTTGTTTAGCAAGTTCGCGGATGGTAGATTTCCTATTAACATATGAGTTGTTCATCTTGGTGTTAACCAGTAATCAGTTACACCTTCACGATATGACCACAGTGTTCACAATCTGTGTACCACTGTTCTTTACTAGTTACCCCTATAGATCTTTTAGTTTAGCTGGTGAAGTAATCCTTTGTTTGTAATATGTTGTTAATAGTTATGCGTATTCTTATTCCTTATCATTATTGTGATCGCTTTCAGATAATGCCACGAGCGCTATTAACCCTGATAAAACCGAAGAGTATCTGGCCTGGATGCGTGGGCGACGTTCTTCGCTGGACATCAGTTGGGAATGTTTGAATGCTGTGCGCCCGGAGCTGGTTCGAGTGAAGGCCGAGGAACCAACACAACAATCACAGATGCAACAGTCACAAACAATCCTGCACCAGGTTCAGCAACCCCAACAATCGACGCCACATGTCACCGAGTCGGATACGTTGGATCAGTTTCAACCCTCTGACGACTTGAATGCGATCGTAACTTCAGATCTCAATAGTTTATAATCTTTTGATGTGTGTGCGTGTGCCTGCTAGAGATTTGGAAAAGAGCTTATGCGTTCGCGTGCAGATGCTACAACTCTGTTCCGTCGTAAACGCATTAACTGTACATACAAACTTTACTGTATGCGCTATTGTAAATAGTAGCTGTTCCCTATGGGTCACTTTCCTGTTCCACCATCTTTCCGGGTTTCTTTTTTTTGGTAGCCATATTTTGTCCGTCTTATGTGAGCCTCTTCCTATCTGTGCAATGGTGTGTGTCTGTGATGTTACTGACCATAATGACGACACCTGCTCCCTCGCTCTACCCACCCCCTGTGAATGTGAATGTCTTGTTTTGATCCAACCTCACTTTGTCATTTTGAACACATGTCCTAACGCATTTTGCCAACTCTATCAGATGTGTTGTTTGAGCATAGTTCCAGTGTAAAGATTTACTAACACCATTTCATTACTGAAACGCTTTGTTGTAAAGTGTTGCTACTTGTCTCATATACCGGAGATGGCCCAGTACTTTGCATGTGTGGACGTCTCTGATGGCAATTTCTGCCCGTTCGTGTAGTATACGCTCGATTTTTTTTATTTACCCTACAATCACAAGAACATATTCCTTGAACTATTGATCACTGTTGATACGACTGTTTTTTTTGCTATGTTATTACATGTTTGAAAAAACATAGATTTATCATTTTACAGTATGGGATATCTCAGCTTGCAATTGTTACATGTAGTAATCAAATATTTGCTTCTGTGGCTACATTTGTGAATACGTCTCAAATTGTAAATTAAAGTCACCTTTTACATAAGCGTGCTTCTGTACGACGTACCAAGACACGTGGAATGAATGCTATCAGACTGTGGATAGCCAAACAATCTGGGCTAGTTCTGTGATCAATGCACATTTTTATCGATACGTATTTGGGGGGGTTTCGTAAAATGTGCTGCCCATGTGATGTTCTGTTCAGATCGGACTAGCGACGAGTTCCACTTGGTCAACCCTGGATGTAAAAAAAATAAACAAGCGAATTTCTACGCCACTTTATGATGACAAACAAAAGCAGCGTAATATATGCAGTCAACAAGTTGCCCGACGGCTCAAATACCGATCGGTACTCCTACTCAAGATAGGACGGATGGATTTGGCGGGCTCGAACAACCATGCATATGGGAGTGAGAAGTGGATGCACGTGCGTGGGCATACCGACCGAGTTCCGGTTGGATGGCTGGTGAGAAAGGTCAAATGTCATGGGTAAGCGAGGTTGACAATGCGATTTTAAAGTACAGAGTAGAATTTGATGGACAGGATACCTCGTAACCCACCAAGCGAAGCGCCGGATATTTTCGACCTATCCCTGGTTTTGTTTGTGCGATAACATTCGCTTCGGAGAGTACACTTCCATTTTCGTTAAGCCTGATTCCTAATTTTTCCGGATCTGCTGTTCAGTTTTGTTTTATGCTTTATCCCTAACCTACTTTCGTTGACTTCAGATAGGACGAAGCTGTAACTCTAACTGCGTGACGTTGGTGGTCATTTTTTTGGGTACGCAATGGCCGGTTAATCGCAACACGTTATCTCGCTTACATTCATTCTGCTTACTGTTCTGGTTCACCATTGCTGAAGCTATAGAGGCGTTCGTTTAACAGCAGAAAGTTATTTTCCATTCGAATGATATACTTTTGGAGGATGCGAACGTATGATTTACACAAAACGCTTATTTTGTAGCCGGATCCTCTTACATTTTATCTCTTTTTTTTCGAAGTACCAATAAGACGTATACACAAGATATCAACCGAAACTGGAAAATCTAGGATTGTCGAAAGCTCAAAACAAAAGTTTGTCACCGATTCTTTGGAATAAAAGAGAAACTCAACAAACACTTCCAACATTTCCATATTTTAAGCTCTTGGTGTCTGCTTGTGATGCCACGCACGAGCCAAACACATTGAGTTGGCGGTGTTTGTGGTCCAAGATGCATCCTCAAATTGTTGACCAGCCTTTAACAAGCCGTCTCACGAACTGGTTCCGATGGCGTGCTGAGACCGTGCAGAATCGCTCAAGGTAAATCTGCAGACTCACGAAACGATGCCATCGTCAGCACTTCTCAAACCAGTTCGATATATCTCGATGCCATTTTCGCGTGTCCTGGTGTCAGTTTAAGATGTTCCAAGAAAGTGCTTTGAGTTTCAAAGGCGAACAGGTTCGCACGGTTAATGTGCACGTCGGTAGCCTAACAGACACCAACATTAGTTGACTTACGAACTGAGGGAACAGATTCGCCGAATGCGAAGACTAAACAAAGCTAGCTAGCCTGTTTCCCTTTGTCAGACTGAGTGAGGCGTAGTTCAACACGTATGCGGTGAGAACTGAGTGTGTGGGTGGGTCCGAACGGCACAGAACAGACTCGAACTATACCTCTGGCAAACCGGTCGTCTACCTTTGGGCATCCACGCAGATTGGCACACACTCAGGTCCGAAAGGCCGGATAAGTTGGATCAGCCTTCCTCTCCGGTGTTAAAACTAATTATCCGGGTGACAGTGCGATGACGACCGCGATAGAGTGATCCGTCGATTGCGGTCTTCAAGTCTTGGCGAATATTGACCTAGGTATGTGAAAAATTATTGCAAGTCTATTCCGGCTTTAGGTGACCTAGCTCAAGTTCAGGCGAGATAGACCACCCCACGTGAATGGCGTATGAGGCTGCTAACACCACAGTACGTTTACTGACAGACTGGCCACAATCAACCGCATTTAAGTGCTATTACTGGCTAAGACAACGGTTGACTAAATGTGGGGATGTGTAGACCGGTTGCTTATAATGCATCAGCCAAACAAACCGCGGCTGAAAACAATAAATGTGTGTATGTCACCTATTCGCTTCGTTTCGCTAATATTTTCTGACATCTGAGGAGTCGGACTAACCACCAATTGTAATCGGCTTCATCTTTTCCCGCGTCATTCTGCCTGATAATCTGTCGTACGAAGCATTCAATGAACCAATCCGCACATATATAGATTGTCACCGTCCAAACAGACGCGAAGTTCCGTCACCTGAAGTCACTACCCAATAAACTCGGCGTATTACGTATACAATATCGCCATACAGTTTTTTTTACCCAAATACAAAACAAGACAATAGCATAATCAGGTGTACTCGTTACTGTCTATTTCCATATGGAACAACTGAACGTGTTTTTTTTTTTGGCGACATTACACTTCTGGCCTTTTCAGCTGCCTCCTCCGGGCACCCCAACCACAGTTCATATTAGGAAGCATATCATAATGATCATCTGCAGTTACAAGGTCATCGTTTTGTCGCATCAGTTGCTTCACTCTGTTTGACCACACTTCCTAGAATGGATTCAGAGCTGAAGAATGGGGCGCCCGGCGTAAGAGATTTTTACCGGTCTACTCTGGCTCTTTGAATGCACCTTCGAGGTTCGTGTGGCAGGGCGCGCTGTCGCGAACTATCGTCGAATTCTTTTCGTGATTCATTCGCTTATCTAACATTGTTCGCAGTTGAACTGACACGTTGCTGTAGTATGTGGACTAGGTGTATTGTAGCGCGTGAGCCCTCTTCACCTGACTGTTAGTAGCGGTTGCGCAAGCCTTTTGCCCGCATACAGTTCTTCCGCGAGTGTGATTGTAGCACAAGTTGAAACTGGCTAACTTATTAAGAATGGCTGGGTTATTTATCATGCCTCGCTAGTTGATCCAAATAAGAATCCTCTTGCGGTCGTGTATGACTTGGTGTGGCATCTGGAGACACGTTAACGGTTTGCGAAAGAAATCTCGCGGACCTAGTACATCTGATCACGGAAGACGACCTTAACCGAATTTCGGACAATACATGTCTGAAGTTTTTTTTTACTTCACTAACAAAGTAGTATCACTCCATGACGAGGTACATAAGCCTGATTATGGATTCTAATCCCTACAATGTACGGAATTTAACATGCATTCCTCTTTACTTTTCCGGCTTACTCATCAGTGTAAAAGGGTGCAATAAAATAGCCTGCGAATAGTCAACAGAGTGATGCATAGTTTTTCAGACGAACCATAACATTCGCCTGATGGACTAAATACCATTTCGTCGACGATCCACAAGCCTTTACTTTAACACTTATGAGTGTACCGTAAGAGGGGAGGGGAGTGTCTGCCGCATTTTATCCGCCGTGTGGGCTAGAGCCCATAAGCAACCCTGTATACTCGACTATGTGGTGGTTAGCGCGTACCAAAACGTCATACGAAGAACAGTTGGTTGACAGTCTAACAATCATCTGACACATTGTCATCTATAATGCTCGGTTCGACATTTACATTTATAAGAATGTCCAGTCCCACCCACGCAAGTAGTGTTCACAGGAAACTCATCAGCCCTTGTTTTAAACATGGGGAACGGTTGTGATTGAAAAGGCCTCGCTCTGGTGGTTTACCCATGCACTGGAAACCCGATGGAGTTCTCACAGAAAAAAACCCAAATGAAGAGAAAACACGACGGGCATAAACGCACGATTTCACGTAAAGTGGGGGTTGATTAACAGTGGGTGAGTGAACACCCCTTAGTCGGTCACGTAAGCCATCGGTAATAAGGGGCAGACAAGGAATTTTAATATTCAGACCAGGTTACTCAATGCGTGGCGCTATGAGCCACGGGGTCAAGAAAAACTAGAAACGACTAGCTTACAGATATACGATACACGAACCACAAGCAACTTAGTACGGAACGTAACGACCTCTGAAACCCCAGAACACAGAAAACGGTTGACCTTCGGCCCAGAATTTATTTACCACCGAACTAAAGGTAACATTGCAGACCACTTTCTGTGTGTATATAGACTCTAAGTGACCTTGAAGAATCTCACCTAAATTGATACACTAAGAGTAGGATGAACCAATCAGAAGACAGGGAGTAAACGTGCGCCAAAACTGAGTTTCTACACGTTATGGCGCAAAAAGATTAGATTCAAAACCACAAAGTATTGTTCGAATAAATCTCGAAAAATAAACCAGTTTGGGAGAAAAATGACATTCCCATGTAAGAACGCCTTTTAGTCGGCTGTAGCTACAATTTCTGGCTCGCCACATGGTTAGAATGTGGTCATATTGGCCAAAGATATGAACGTCATACTGAACAACCTGAGAATCCGTCATACATTATCGACTCATTACGGCCGGAAAGCGGACAAAAAAGAAAAACCGACAGAATTTTGTTCTGGATGAGGACCACATTTTCACTCTTCGTCGAACTCTCGAGTATCATAAAAATACCGCCGGCCCACGATCGCCGTTTATCACTGGGTGAGGAGTGGAGTTAAGAAAGGTTTATATGGTAGTCAGTGTCAAACTAGTGTAGTGAGGATAAGTGATCGTAACATACTACCCATACCACTGCTATTCAGTAGTAGGACGAGAGCATATATTTTGATATCGAACAAGTCGCCGGAAAAATGCAGGAAGAAACAACGCAGTGTAGCATCGCCCAAAGTGGTCTTTGCTACGTAAAGGAACTGAGCATTGGCGTCTGTGACAACCAAGACGATCTGGGACCGAATACCGCGTGCAAATGAGTGGTTTTGTTTGTGGTTCTGTTTAAACGCTTAACCCATGTGTTGCTTTGTTGAATAAACAATCTTTGTGCCATCCGCGTTCTTGGCTCACAACACTGGTTTACTCGCTCTATCTTAAGTATGCGTAGACTTGCTTAACTAGGCCATGAACTGCGTCGGCTTGTTGCCTGCCCCACCAAACGCCCTCTTCGGATGCCGCCGCCGGTTGGTTTCAGGTGTGAGGTGGACAACCAACGACTTGATGCAATGAGACGAAGTAGGCTGTAGGTAGAGTTCGTCTTCTTCGGTGGCATCCTTGCGACTCACCAAAACGGTGGCTGGAGACTTTAGATGAGATAGTAGGTAAACTGGCTCAATGATTTGATTGTTGCTATTATCTGTGAAGTGAATGCACTGGGTGACACAGGGTGTTTAAAGCCGCAGGAACATAATATAGATGACTGAGTCTTAGTTCCACTTCCAATTTGGCTGTTTGTTTGTAAGGATTAGACACCTTGATTTCGGCGGCTTGTGTTTAGGAATACGTGTTGTCATTAGCTTATCTCCATCCCCTCCTTCCTTTTGTTTTCCAGTTAAAATTTGTTCCTCTTTTCACAGTGTGTGACAAATAAAAATCGTGTAAATCACCTTGATCAGTCAATATGTTTCACGGTATTCCATGATCTGCCACGATGTGTTCCATTACCGCCCTGCATACAGTGCTTGCACGTTGATCGGGTGTAGTGGCTCCTCGATTCACCTTGTGAAGTGTCCCGTCATCACTATGATGTATTGATTTCCGGATGTGGTTACCGGGAACGGACTCATTATGTCCAGCGACCATAATTCCCTAACCTCACTGACCGGAATTGGTTGTGTAGGATACTGATTGGGGTAGTTGGAGATCTTCAGCAGCTGACATTGATGGCACGCCAGTACATAATTGTTAACGTCCTTCTTCATTCCCGGCCAGTATGTCCTTTGCCTCAGCATCTCATAAGTTCGATGACATCCAGTATGAGCCAACTGATGACATTCCTTCACAATTGCCTCTCTCAACCTCGTCGGCATAACAGGCACGCTTGTTCCATCCAGCAGTCGGCGCATTAAAATTCCTGCACTATTCAACCGCAATTCGGACCAGTGCGTTCTGAAGGATGTCATCTCCGGAATATCCTCGTTCTCCGGTTGTTCTCCCGATAGAAGTTGATCAATCACCATTCGGATTGTCGAGTCTGTCCTCTGCGCTGCCTGTAACTTCCCGGGGTCAGTCTCCAGTTCAATACTGTTGACTCTGATCACATCCTTGTGAACTTCATCCATATGCTGCGTTCGGGAAAGCAGATCGGGAACATAGTTCTCTCTTCCAGCTACACGGCGAATTGTGAAATCGTACTCCTGCAATCGCAATGCCCAACGAGCCAGTTTCCCTCGGGGATCCTTCGCCGATTTAATCCACTCCAACGGCTTGTGATCAGTCTCCACGTAGAAACTTCGGCCGAGCAAATAAGGCCTTCCTTTTTCCAATGCCCACACGATCGCCAAACACTCCTTTTCTGTCGTTGAGTAATTTCGTTCAGCAGGAGTTTATACTCGACTGACATATCTCACAATACCGCCTTCATGCTTCAGTACAGTGTTACGGAGGCGTTCCCGTTGTTGCAGATAATCGATGTGCTTTTGTCTTAACGCCTG
>LUCH01004994.1:0-11875 GCA_013368495.1 Paragonimus heterotremus
ATAGCGGGTTCCAATAAAATATTTAATGTATTGCTATTCCGATGTAGATTACGTTGATATGTCATTCTTATTGGTGTTGGTTACATAACTATGGCTTTGTTTATGTCAACACCTGAGTAAATCTAGAGACAGTCATTCTTTGTATAAAAAAAAGTCGTAGCCAGTAATTTGACAATTTTTATCCTTGTGTTCCGTGCAACAGAAGACTGCAGTCCTGTATACATATAGCCTGCAAGTTTCAACCATTTGGTCCTGACGACCATTAACAAACGATATCTTGACATTTCGTGGTGTTACTAGCACCACACAAACCTGGGAGTGGAAAGCAGGATCTTTGGATAAGCGTCGGATGGTGATCTATACACATACCCACTAGACTATAAGGTCACGTCCACTGGGTCTTCAGACTTTACCCTTTCTTTTGCTCATTGGTTAAATTCGATCGGCAGTTTGTAGTCCAACCACAAATCAGCACACACTCATCACTTTCACACAAACAGTCCATAGAGGCTTCTGCGAATAGATGATTCTAGCGACCACTAACAAAATGACGGACGGCTGTTCTGATTTTGATGGGTCTAAGTAACACTATACGAACCGGGAAGTCTAACCTACGATCGTGTATAAGTATCACATGTAGTGTAGTGAGGACGAGCGATGACAATATACTATTCATACCATTGCTATTCAGTAGTAGGACCGGAGCATATATTTTGACATCGAACAAGCCGCAGGAAAAACAGAAGAAACAGGGGAGTGTAGCATCATCCAAAATGGTCCCTGCTACTTAAAGGAACTGAGCATTGGCGTCTGTGGCAACCGAGACGGTCTTGGGCCGAATACCGCGTGTAAATGAGTGGTTTTGTCTCCGGTCATGTTTAAACGCATAACCCATGTGTTTTTTGTCGAATGGACAACCCTCGTGCCATCCGCGTTCTTGGATCATAACAGTAGTAGTCAGTACATTCCCCTGGTAAACCACAGGATCGTAGTCAGTGGAGTTTCAAGAGAGAATGTGAGTTGGTTTCCTTGAGCTAAAATCGATCATCTGTTTGTGGCTGATCTGCGGACGAGTAAACTTCCATTATGACCGACGTGTTCATGGCGCTATTGAGACTTAACAAGTTTGAACCACTGCTTTGCCAGTGGTCACTGGAATCAAATCTTCGCAAAATCCTCTTACCACCTCTTCGGAGTGTCTTGGTTTAGAGACCTACCACAA
Organism: Paragonimus heterotremus; assembly: GCA_013368495.1. Classification (NCBI taxonomy): domain Eukaryota; kingdom Metazoa; phylum Platyhelminthes; class Trematoda; order Plagiorchiida; family Troglotrematidae; genus Paragonimus; species Paragonimus heterotremus. Next base: position 1,223 of record LUCH01004994.1, read on the forward strand.
ACGGCCGATCGATTTTCGCCCATGAGTATAAGAAGCTCAGTGGGTAATGAATTCATATTGATTTCCAACTTGCTTGTTAACCTTTCCGACTATCAGAACATGTTTTTAATTGAGAGTATCTCGACACAATCCCAGAACGTGTTAACTTAATGAGTTTTTTAATCCTTCGTCGCATCAGTTTAACTTATACTTTGCTCGTACATATTTATATTTGCGTCATATTGATCCTTGATTAGTAATAGTTGTTTATTTTGGAAACCTTTCAGAAGTGCAATATTAGCAAGTAAAGTGCTTTAGAGTTGCATCACAAGAATGACCTTGAACAACTTATCTGAACAGTAGAACCATGAACATTGATGCAGATTAGTTTGTATCCAATGTGCCTGTATCCAATTTTTAAAACTCATTTAAATTCACTATGAACCTTACGAGTAATAAATATTCTGACCTTGAACTCTTATGATTAAAAGTTCACAAACCAAATTAGTAAAGAGATACAAGACAAAAATGAAATAATTCGTAAAGGCTGTGTTCACTTTTTATCTGTTCGAAGTTAAAGTTAACCAATGAGTTAATGCAATCTTCTCTACCTCTTGCTAACCTCCGGGTAAGTATATTACAAAAATCCAGTCTAACGACGAAAAATCTGCGGAACCCCCGTAATTTTGAATCCAGTAGGAGTTAACCAATTTAGACAAATCCAAACGTTCGTCTATAGTTCATTTAATTAAACAAACGAGACTGCAACAGCAAAGTTTTGCTTGGTTTGTAAAGGTCGGACACCTGTATAGTGTGTGGTCGGAACCAGCAAGCGCGTATGGGTTGAATTTGAATTGTGTGACAGGGCGTGTTGCTGTGTTATCAGCGCCGTTTCAGTTTTCGTTTGTGTAAGTCATGTGTATGGTTTACTGGGTCTTCGGCTCATGCTTGTGTTGTTTCTTTTTAGAGGATTGTTGCTGGAACCTCTAATTCCAAAGAACACTGTCCTCCACATTGTCCCACATTTGGTCCGCAAGTGTTACGGACAATCAGATTAAAGGCAGCTGGCCTATATGTTGCACCTGAAATGAATATCGTAGCCAGTTTCATTGTTTACAACTTGAAGACGATGGATCACTTATCCGTCGTGCTCGGTCGCCTGTCCGTGATCGCCTTGAAATTTTTTTTATCACTAACTACGTCGAGATAGCTCCCAAATTCGATTTTGTGATCATCCATGCTCGTATTGACTTAAACGATTAACTCGCTTCTGACTAAAAGTCAGTTTGATGTCTTAATCATCCTGGTAAGCATTTGTTTACATTCACGGTTGGTGAGCAAACAAATTACAGTCATTTTTAATGAATACGCAATTCAAGGCACTGAGCAACCGTGATACCTGCATGCTTCTATTTCCCCGTGTCCTAGACGTAATAACCCAGGTGGAAATATTTGGCTTTCCTTCCACAATTCCTTAACCGGGTATGTCTGACACAGACATTTCACGGTGGCCAAGAGTACACGAGTTTAAATCGTGCCAGGTTGAGTTACATTCCGGGATACCATTTGATTTCAACGATCAGCTGGGAGTTTCATAATTAAATAATCGTCTGCGTTACGATGGTTGAACACAGAAGGCTTTTATTAATTACAACTTCAGTCGACTTACTTCCATGAAAACGTAGAACAATATATGTTCCTATGTGCTTGTTAGAAGTCGTTAGCTACTTCCATTCTGCATCCTTTGTACTAGTCACCCTTATGTTCAAACTGGTACTGTACATATCTCTCCGTTTATTCATCATAGCATAGTAGCCCTTGAATAAAAACCTTTGAGTAAAAAAGCATTTGTACCACAGACAGTTTAGTAAAACGTGATGTAGAGTTTCTATGGCCTCTATAGACATTTCATGCACCACACTGTCTATACGCTCCATATGATCGTAAACACAGTTAGAATTAACCACAAGCGAACAAAGCACAAAAGGGCCGAATTATGCTATCAGGAAGGTCCACACTTCCGCTTCTTGACAAGCTGAACAGAACTGCCCAACGATCCGCCTAAAGTGTTCTCCCATGTGATGTCCACGCAGTCGTACTGGTGTGGTGCGCAGCCGAAACTAGAGGGCGCGCACAGATTGAATTTGAATTGTATAACATCGTGCTGTTGTGTCTTTAGCACTGTTCTCGTTTGTGTAAGTTGTGTGCATGACTTACTGGGCCTTTGGCTCAAGCTGGTTCTTGTTGTTTTCCTTTGCAGTACTATTGCTGGAACCCCTGCTTCGGAAGAACGCTGTTCCCCGGTGTCTCCACGTGGCCCCAAGGTTGGTCCACGAATATAACGGACAACCAGAGTAGTGACTGTTGTCTTGTGTGTTCGCTGTTCGAGTGTGTCCCTTCTTTGAAGGTTCCTCTTTGCGTTTCAGCACGGAAACAGTCGACTGTGAATCTGTATCTGCTTTGCGCATTACACTAGTGCTGTGCATGTAAGCCTGATTGACAACAGACACCTCGTGACTGTTAGTAGATCTAACAGCGCAATACACCTAAAATGTCATACATAGTTTCACTCGACAGTCAGCACATGGACAGGTACATTCGTTTTGGGGAAAAATACGTGAATTATATGCAAGATACATCACTTATTTGAGTCCGTAAATCAGTGAGACTGTTTGGAACACTTGAAGAAAATGTGTAGAATTATTCTGGGCATCAAGAGCCCAAATGATATTGTAATTATTTCTGCAAAATAATGTGGCTCAAACAGACTGTGCTTGTTCATCAAGTGAAAAATATAATCTAATATTTTGGGGCCGATGGAGATTCCGAACCTTTCCGAAGATGTGTTGAACACCCTCGATTGACCTACAGATTACACTGTATCTGAGATAATCGGCAAAAATAAGTGGCACATGATTCATGACGTTCAAAAATATGCAGCTAGGAACATAATTTTCAATAATTTTATACTGTACGCAAAAAAACTAGTACATTGCATTGTACGTTAGAGTGCTTCATTTGAAAAGAGTATGTATAACCGTTAGTAAAGAACAGTACGATAATCTTCAAAACAGCACAGCTTGTAATGACCAGGCCTTTGAGTACCTAAAATCAACGACACTTGATACCAGTTGGACTAGAGCTAGAAGAATATAACCCAAGCCGAATCTGACGTTACTTTTCTCTCACGTCGGTGTCAAGTCATGGGTGACCCAATGTGACTTCTTTGTGTGTACAATCGGGACACTACGGTAGACACTAGATACGCATGTGTAATATGCGATCGGTCTACTATGAGCAACGAAATGAAATTATTCATGGTGAACGGAGGCTATTATTTCGTCTCAAAACACCGCTGGATTTTACAATTGTTCACATGGTGTTTTGTCACGCACGCGAACGTCTTTCCAAGTGCATCGAGTAATTACGACCGTCGGTGATGCGGAACGGACAGATTATGTAACTTTAGGAAAATGTCGTTGGAAGAAAATACCATAGGGGTTAGCAACATCCATTCCTTTTGGAGCATACGTATGCATCGCGTGTCAAGTGTACTAACCTCGTTCAGATCTGTTAAACTTTTGTTGACCTGAAGAGACTAAAGTATTGTGCTGTTGTTGTTGGCCTCTCAGCAATCATCATTTACGTGATCTTCGACAAGTACTAGTTATTGGCCTATCACTGTAAAGGATTTGGATTGGACAAACGCATCGATACGAAGTCAACCAGAGATTCGCAGAAGACTACGGCCAATCAGTATCGACAACGCGAACAGACTGGTATGTCAGCGTGGGAACCAATCAGGATGGCGTGCTGCTCCAGTATCGGATTTTGTCATAACGAGCGTCGGATTAAAACAAGTTGTTTAAGTGCGTCACTTGTTAAAACAAACGAGCTACTAGCGAAGTGGAGCCTACCAATGGGAAAGCTGAGGCGTCAGCACTAATTGTATTTCTTCATTTTACTGATGGGTCTTGTCTATAAAACAACCACTAGAAAGTCAGTAAACTGAGATTTGCTTTGTGCTACGAAGGCTGGTTTTTGCTTTCGTTCCGGTAGGCCGTGATTTTCAACAATCACCATTTATCAATCAGTCCTTCAGTAGTCCATCCGATTATGTAGAAGTTTGTCATTCTGTAATCCTATGACTCGATATGTCAAATTGATCTCAAAAATGTTTTCCTGGATTAACAACAGGTGATCAAGTCTCGGGTGGTAAGCAGTCAGTACTGAAGGAAGATTTGGATGCCAGTACTAAGCTTCATCTAACAGATGGAGCACTGTCATCTTGAACAAGATGCAAGGAACAACTCTGCCATCAGTAATTCATCTTAGCTCTAGCCACTGACAGTGAACTTAAGAAAAGCCAACGTGCTAATTCCATCGAACCGGTTAGCGGTCCAAACCTGGATGCAGTCAATGTCAAAGCGTATCACAGGAATGTAAACGGCATCACATGATAGCTCACTCACCTTCCTCTGATGAAATTGCAACTTATCGTTCAATATCTCGGTCGATCGGTAAAGTTGTGGTCTTTGTCAGTCAGCACATAGATCACAATGAATGTCATACACAAGGTCAAGTATAAACAAGGAATTTACGAGTGGGCACTATTCATCAAAAGCCACACAAACGACTGTTAGTGATAATCCCTCAGCAACAGTGGGCTACAATAAAACAATTTCGAAAAATAATAGAGTACCACTCAAGTTAACATCTATAGATAAACCAATAGTCACGATTTTGTAACCAGTCATTAGTCGAAACACTGCGCTACAAGTTGGAAATGTGATTAGGAGCTACAAGACAGTTGTCATATCCGTTCTGAACTATAATCAGTACAACTATCACTGGAAGTTATGATGTATTGATCACAAAATTATGTACGGTAGTTTATTTGTAAGGTTACCAAATATGTTACGGGTGATCCCGCAACATTACATAAAGGTGTGGTTGGTCACTATGTTGCGTCCAGCGATAAATACACGAATAGTTCACTCAGCGGTCACGTGCACTTAGTGCAAGCTTTTTCATAGTCCCCACAACAGAACGACAAGCAAGCATGGTCGAGCGTGAGCAGTGTCATGGCAAGGTGATTACAAGGCTCAATATCAATACGACATCCAATCTGGGAGAAATTTCGAAATGGATGTTTTCCTCGAGGTAGCGATTTGTGGGAATTAGTATTTGTAGTGGTCAAGACGAGTTATTGAATAGACTAGGTAAATGCGACTGTACGTCACTAGGCTATCGGTGATAACGAAATCAACGAATGAGACAAAATAGTTACAGGGTTCCAGCATGTTTGGATAGTCAAAAGGAATTGACTCACAGGAAAGTGTTCACAACTGTTTCAGATGACCACCACAATATTCCAAATTACCAGTATCCGGAAGTGGGTAATATCACAGAGTTGCCGTGGACTGCTGAAGTGCTATCCGGGATGCGACGAAGTTCGTGGTACAACGGAGCTAAAAAATTGGATGATAGGTGTAGTATCGTCAAACGACTGCACAACGAAGAGAAGAGCAGACCGACGTGCACAAAATTTGTATTTTATTGCACGGTCACTTTTATCAATTTGAACAACATGTAAAGGTGATACAAAAGGTTGTTGTACAGAAATGAAGCATCGTTTGCATACAAAAATAAGGAACTCTTCACCTATTAACCAGTTCTGTTTGAAAAGGTCTGAATGAAAGCTCATTTTGATGGAATATCTTAGCTAACAGCGTGAAAACTACATCACTTAATTATTCGATTGCTTACCAGTTTCTATCATATTGTTTGCGTCTACTGAGGCCCAGATTTATACATTGAAAACGAAGTGGGAGTATGTCGAATGAAATTCTAGATATAACTTAGGATTACGACACTGTTCAGATAACTCTGGGATAGTCCTAACAAGACATCATTCACGTTTTAATAATCGGACATTTTAACATGTTCGTTAGATGTCAGAGAACGTTTCGTGGTGATGGGAATAACGATAGGATGAGTCATTCCCAGTCCTCTCTTGTTCAACAGTACAATGGCGACTGCCAATTATCGGCATTCAGCAGTGTGCCAAGCGGAAGAATGTGTGTGACCTTCGAATCTGTTAAACAACAACCGAAAAGGTGCAATCGAAACGACCCTGCAGAATAGAACAACAGATGAATCGTTAGGAAAAGAGCAAACATTCGCTGCGCGCAAACAGTTACATGACCGAGGAAATTGCCACTGAGTTTGTATCAAGCTTTCTATCGCAGACGTGCACGGAATCGCGCGTACGGAACAGACAATCCAGAAGACGTGATTATAACCGGCATCCTTAGAGAAGTCTCTTGACAGTTGGTCACTACAGCTACAACCAACCATGAGTGTCCTGATTGCGCTGGTACAGTTGGCTCGTCAAGTGTCGAGTGTTCACAATTCACATAGTTGAAAAACATAACGTGGTTGGTGCAACACATCGTCTAACTAATTGCTCTGTGTGTATTGCCATGGATGAGACTAATTGTGGTTCACAACAAACTCGCGGATGTATCCTCAGCTCCCGGTGTTCTGTCTGCCGTGCGTCGAGGCTAGCATTGTGCTCGAACCAGTTCATTGCCTGCCATTAGTTCCACAAGTTGGCTTATTGCAACTTCCCCAAAGGAGAAACCGACGACAGAATCGTTTCCGTCTAGTTGTTACGCAGGCAGGATTCAAGGACTGTTTTCGCCTTTGGATTTTTGGATGTGTTTTTCAATCTATGGGCGCAGTTTCATTTAGAAGTTTCTTTCAGTGGAATGGATTGTGGAAGTCTATACAATCGTCCTCCACGAGGAAGGACGGCTAATTACTAGCACAGACCTTAGGTACCATATGCATCAAGATCAATTCTGGTGTGTAAAAATTACATGATAAACCGGCATCTATGAGTTTTACGGGCAATAAACAGATCGACTGAACTGTAAGTTATGTCTGATGAAACAATAATTCTCAACTGACAACTGAGACTTTTTTTTACGAGAAAACACTGATTTCATGATTAAACTAGGCAAGCGACGATTACAGCGATCATTTTACGCAGTTGGTGAGAAACAACGTGAAACATATTGAAGCACAAATGCTTCCCCGCTTTATGAATATAATCTAGCCTTAGTGATGATATTTAGCGAAAATTTGTTTTGCGAAGTGGTCGATGCCACTTGTTATTACATTGTGAACCAGTTACTTACTGATCGAAAATGACCTTAGCAACTTCGTACAACTGAATACATCGATAAAATTTGTGTACTAATGCCAAAACACAGCGTGTAGTCATAACAACCTCAGGCACAGACGTCATGGTTTTCCCACGTATTTGTTTACCACAGCAGCAGTTGCATTAAAACTATGTGAGTTTTCGTAGCAGCATGCCTTACGCAATGTCGAGGCGAGGACAATTTGCTAATTCGATATATTAAAAACATAATGGTATGAGTGTTGACCAGTCTGTAGTTTTTTTTTTAGCAGGGCACAGGGAAATCGTTTGGGGTCTGTTGCCAACCGGATTGCAGTATCTTATTTAGAAACAATTTAATCCATCGTCTCTGCTAAACGCATACAAGTCAGTTAAGACGTGAATTATGTGAACAGCTGGTTTCTACCATTCTGGTCAGACTTATAATGAGGTTTGTGCATATTATATTCGAAAATTAAAACAACAACGATTCACTAAAAATCACAGATGTGGACCGGTTATAATTTATTGAAGGAGCGTAGGCGTATTGGTAAACGCGTGAGAGTGTCACACGTGCCTGTCATGAGACAAACATGCGTTGGTGCCACGTGATTCATGATGGTTCGGGTTTCAGGTGGCCGAGGTAGGTGAAGGGCTTATACGAACGACTGCTTGCACACGGGTGGGTTGTCGAGTTAGATGACAATAACCATTGTCGTTGATAGTGGCCGCCCTCTGACAGCGACAAAGTAGGGTCTACAAAACTTGCGGATGACCCAGAAAGCTTCATTCGGTTTTGTTTGTTGATCGGCGCTGGAATATGGAGTCGTTGCAGAGGTATTTCGAGTGGTGTTTCCGAATTCTTTTCCATAGTCACCCTGTGGATCTTTCAGTGGAACCAGCTTGATAAAAACAAGTGAGAAACTAAATATAAAGTGTCGAAGAAAATCGGGATCAAACTAACTTTGAGGTGTAGCACCAGTACCACACGGGTATCGAACTATGAGATGACCCATGCCACTCTCAATTGCACTGGAAATTCTGCATTGGTAATTTCACCTTCGTACAGTAGTGAACAGAGATGTTGTAAGATAACCGCACCAAATTTAATATGAATGAAGCCAAACAATTTGGGCGTCGTGTTTAACATGTTATTGATAAGTGGATTGAGAATAACACAACGTTACGAGCAAGTTGTAATACTCTACGTTTCGATTACAACACTCCTGAGGAAGGCCACCCGAGGTGGTTGAAACGTAGAGTGATTACAACTTGCTCGTAACATTGTGTTATTCTCAATCCATTTATCAAATAAGATGTTCGTGTGCCGGCAGAGTTTCTGTTAGGGCAATGATACATCTGACCCGGCAGGTCCGATTCCGGTGTCAGAATTTTGATAATTCATATTAGTACAGGGATATAGGTCGGTTGCGAGCCAAATGTATCTTAGCAAACACATGTGACCTCAAGTTCAATAATTCTCACGCGTACAAAGTTTGAACCACTTGACCTGCTTCACAAATTTCAATATAGCAATGAAATCATCATCATCGTTATCACCACAGACAGCAATATATCAGTGGTTCACACGGATGCTTAACTGCCACACAATCATGAATGAAAAAAACCCACATAGGAAGAGAGTAAAAAAAGAAGGGGAGGAGAATGAACCTAACTACTAAAAATAGCTACGTCCACATTCAAATATACAACATCAGAGTGCCTACACCTTGCAAACAAACAACCGAGCTGTAAATGAAAAGACATACTGTTAGACGCTGGAAATTCGTAATGTTTTTCCAGTACTCAGTGTGCATATGTGACTGATGGGGTGGGGTAGAGAACAAAGAAGGTGTTGAAAATGAATCAAACAGAGAGGAAGAATTATTATGTACGTGAGAATTCAACGCTTACTTATAATTATCTCTCTACACAGAATACCGGCTTGAGACGGCTAATCGCGAGACTCGGGGGAGGGCGGACTAGTGTAATGCCTTATAATACTGGACGTCATTTTGGGATTAGTATGTTGACATGTGGTCAGTTTGGATCTGACGAATGGCGAAGGTCTGAGGTTGTTTGAACTCAGGAGGAAAATTGGGCTGTGTACTCACATTCTCAACCAATTCTTATAAATGTTCCTTCATCCTAGTGCTCATGAATTTATTGGTTGTGCAGGTGTAACTTTTGTCGTAGTTACGCACAAATTGGCGTCAGTAGGTTGTTTTCCATCTATTGAAGGTAGCTTGCGAGTTGGGTCTATAACAATGACTTCGGTTGTTTTTTAAACCTGTTAAGTTCGTGCGACGAGCCGATGTGTAGTTTGAAGTGAAAAACAGTTTGTAAACAACACACCATGACATTGTCCATCGGCTTGAATGATACAACTAGAGCCAATCAGAAATGTTCTGTTTACCCTGCTGTAGTTGGTCCGGCAGCTGTCAAACGCGCAAGCCGTTCGCCACTCAAGTACCAAGAGAACGCGGGATCATTGACGTTTGCCTGTCTCACATTCCCTAACGAACTGCCAACGTATTGTCATTTATAAAAGTGCTTGTAACCAGAAGTGCAATAAAGTCTTAACTGTATCCACAGCTGCCGGTCTTCTATTTCTGCTGCGTCCAGACTAGTCTTGAGCTCGAGCTAGTTCATTATTTTCTATTAGTCTCGTGAGCTTCATTATTACAGAGTGTCACAACCGTCATTCACGCCAATCACTAGTACAACTCAAAAAGTTCGTAATAACAAGAAGGGGACAACCTAAACGTTTCTGACCCGCCGGTGAATAGTCAGAGATTTTGGTCTTATTTAAACTGAACTTCACTAGCAACTGACTGTAACCGTTTCATTCAGATAGACATTTCAATCACCCTCCTCTCCTTCGAAAAGAAAAACTATACTTGACTTCTGCCTTTGTTAGAGGTCGTCAGTAGTGTATTTCGTTGCCATGATTATGACTAGAACTCTGGACATGACTTTGCGAAACAACCATGTTCACCGCTGTACCCCTATTCTCATATTAGACACGTCTGAATCACCATATGTAAACGCTCAACCACATTCGTTTGTGAACAACGCTACTAATAAAATTTATGAACATTCATGGAGCAACCGTAAATCTTGTGAACGCTAGCATTATCGACTCATGTTTAATTCCCGTCATGTTAAATGTCATAAGGGTAGTGTGATTGGACAGATTCACACAGTGTGCCAGAGTGCTGGGGTTTATTTAGCGTAACAGTCTTCGAAGCAGCATGATCCTCCGTCTGACTTGAAGTGCTTTGTTGTTCCCGCTAATACCTCGATGTGTGACATGTTATTGTCGCGACAATCACTCAGTTATCGTTAACAGCGAAAGTGTTGAACCTTTCAGTACTGCATTACGTGTCTAATGTACACATTTTTAACAAAATCAACTCACAATTATGTGATAAGTATTACCGAACACTTGTGATGCCACAGGATTTCAAGGATGCTGTGATAGT
>LUCH01004994.1:17168-41608 GCA_013368495.1 Paragonimus heterotremus
AAAATATCGCCTAGCAGGTTTAATGAGAGCGGAGATTTCCACCTGTCTAGGAAGTCCTAATTGCGGGGTTATCGATTGGAGTTAACAGGACAGAAATGATGAGATATATGTAGCATGGACGACTGTTCGGTACACATGCGTGCGTTAGGGGACTAAACTTAAACTAGTTAATCAGGAAGGTCACATCACACTGTCCACTCAAGCGTAGACAAAGCTCAGGTTACGGATGTACTTGTGACCGGTGTCTAATTAATCATGCGGACGATGCCGTGAAACGGACCATACTCACGTGCTGTCTTGTGCAACCTAAACACAAGTGACTGCAGCAAATGCTTCCGTTGTGTGAAAAATGCCCCACGCAGTTTTAACTGAATGCCGTTTTTTTAAAGTTTGCTTAGTCTGGACAAGAAGGGCAATGATTTGGCGTGACATTGAAGACAAGCGTATTTCTAGAAGATGTAGCTAGTTCTAACTGATGGTATCCACGATTCTTTATGGTTAATTTGTAGAGTACAAAAAATTTATAAGCATCAGTAGTTGTTCCTTTTAAAATGACAGGTGATCCTCTTGCTGGCGGTCTGTCAGTATGATCTGGTTCCAGCGTGATAATTCGTCCAGTTCAAATTGCGTACATCATTTTTGAGACGAAACAGGTTTCCAGAAAGCAAACCACCTCAGTCTAAACAGTTTTTTGAACGACCTGTCTACACCGATCCCCATAATACAGCAAGCTGCCTTTACCGTAACATCAGTTTATGGTCAAACACAGGGGAAAAGAGGTACTAACATGAAGTAGATTTGGATGAAGGCCACAAAACTGGAGAACGTCATCTCTCACTTAGCGTTTCGGTAACAGGCCTATAGATGAGCATGTGACACTACACAACTAGTGAAGCAAACCTAGAAACATGTTCGTTTGTAGTCAGTCTCTTAATAGTTTGCAAAGCTATCTTGTTCGTAAAGGCAGTTTTTAATTACTCATCGTTTTGTGAATAAGTTATTGTAATAGCGCAATCAGTTTGAGAACTATCGGATTTTCACTTTGTCTGTTTACGCTCGTTGGTGCCTGTCGGTTCCCAGCCTTGCGTTGCTTATCAAACGTTGAGACATTCTCGACGACCACGTACTGTTGCGCGTGGACCGTACTGGTCAAAACACGGAGACGATGGACTCGAGTGAGTTGACCTGAAATGCGCGTACATCCCAGTGCCTGATAGCATTGTCATGGTTACAACGGAGTGTTGATGCCTTTCGCGAACCTGACTTGGTTAGTAGATCTGGATTTGAATAAGCCCTTTCGGTAAATCTTCCAGTAGAAATTCCCGTAAAATTGCTTGCACTACGGACTTCGTTTCCGGGTACACGATCGTGGGACAATGTGTACGACAGTTCCATAACGGGATGTGGTAGCATGAGACGTTTTTTCACAAAAAAAGATATGTAGTAAAACCTTTGTTCATCGACCAAACCGGCCGAAAACAGCTAATTCTCCAAAGGAAATAGGATACAGTTTCCGATAAACAATCATTCCAAAGCGCACTGTTCTTACAAAATGGCTATCCAGAACGTTTTGTAGACGTGTCTATGTAACGTCGTGAGAAACAGGATAGAATGACCCGAACAGAAAAGAAAGCAGTATTTATTTCATAACCATTCAAAGGGGACACAGTTGCCCGAAACACTCACCGGGAGACATAACACTGTTATCAATAGAACATTCCGTGCTGCCAAACTACGTGTTTGCTTCAACTCTACTTCAGCTTTGTGTTTACGGCTAAGGGATAAAGTGCTCGTTTCTACGACTTCATTTTGTGTATACTCGTTTACTTGTTCCTGTGGAACTAATTACTTGGGTCGCACGACCAGGCGCTTATCTAAAAGTATCCGTGAGCATCATCCAGCCTAGATCGGTAGCGGAGTCACCAAGACAATGTGCAATTGTTGCACACCTCGTTGATATACATCATGATGTCAATCTGGACTCTTCTTTTCGTCCGATTTACCGAGTCAACGCCGGTCACTCAAATGCTATAAGATGCCGAATTTTGGCCACAGCTAAAGCGATTAGAATTCGACTAAAAAATCCAGTGTTATGTGCACAAAAGCACTTTGTTTAGACGTTGAAGTTGCCATGGCGAACCACCCACACCATGGCCGATCAAAGCGTCATGGTTCCAGTTACGTCATAATCGTGACTTAATCGTATGAAAACGTTGTCTTCGTGTTTGCTTTTGACGTGTCTGACCTCACTTGAACTTGCTAACTGTTTTTGTTCGTTTCGACCTGATAACTCTGTTTCATATAGATTGAACATCACCAACAATTGATCGCAGCTGTCGCATTCCCATAGACTTTCCAGTCGGCCCCTTTCGAACAGCAGAAGCATTAGACTCGAGTTCCGCTCTCATCAGAGCTCGTCAGTAGTGCATATCCCTGCCACTACCGGGACTAGAACCACGGCCACGCTGTTCCTGAGGCAACCGTATTTGCCACTGCGCCATTGGCCTCTGTTTCACACAAACATTATGTAATTAGCTTGATGATGAATAACGGAAAACGAGCTTGCTCGCTACACCATTTTTTTGAAACTGAAATACCTTGCGTTGACTTTGTTTTACCGCACTGTTTGTAGAGTATGTTGTGGTGTTATCTGGCCTTGTTTCTCACTCGTATATAATTGTGCAGATCGAGCACACGTGCCTTCGCACTTTCATTGGCTGGCACTTCAGGGTGTCGTTTTGGCATTTAAACCAAGTCAGTTGTCAAACCCACATGTCCAGACGGCTAGGTCATCACGTGGTCCATTGAAATGAATTTACAAACGTATGCATAAATCACATCAATATTTCGCTACAAAGCCCAACAGTTAATCAATTATGCTGTTGTTTCTAACCCCCTGTCCAATATATTCCAATGCTTTACGTCCGTGAGTGAATAAAACAAACGAATTGTCAACATCTTGCAGGCTGTCTTCTCTCGTTATTACTGAACTTTCAATAATGCCAAATTTCTATTAATTCAAACACTAAAAGACCTTATGTGGGCCGACTATGGAGGTAAACATAGCGCGAAAGAAATCTTTTCAATAGATTCTGGGTCATCTGTGTCTTTCAACCATGACTGGACAATTTGTAAACAGTCTCAAACTGCCTGTCACTAGGGTCCTTAGGTCTTACTTGCATATTGATATGTGTAACTTAGTGTTGTCAAGATAACAGTCAGTTCACTTTTCATGATGAATTTGCATGGTTCCATTTGTTGACGTTAAACGACAGATAATTTTCTTTGGACTCTAGGTTTAGGTAGTTAAGGTCGCTTTGTGAGATCATCTCATCGTCCGGACATTCTAGAACTCACCAGAGTTTTGTGATATCCGCGCAAAAGAACGTCAGTGTCCATACACGGTGATGTTATTGTTTCACTAAAAAATTCTGTTTTGTCCCCCTAGGTTTTATGCTAGAACGACTAGTTTTATAGTCCTTGTATTTCATCAGAGCAGAAAGAAGACATATGTTGCGATATGTTAACATTTCATTTACTTTCATCAGTCGCAAACGTAAAACATTCAGTTATATACATCATACAGATAAGGATAGACAGGGATTAGACACGCATACAAACAAACCAATTATTATGTAATCACGACCATGGCAACCCAATAGGTTGTCTCAACCACTTTTGTGCACACAGTGTCGGCTGGTAAGTTCGGATTAGCATCGCTTCACAGAAAGCTAACAACTTCGGGTTTCGATTGCGCAACAATATTTTGGATGAGTTAACTGGGTCAACTTGGTGACCTGTTGTCATGAGATGTTTAGCAATCGATGAGGTTGGATTGCGAGCCGTCAGTGCACCTAATTGAGAGTGATGAGTCATCTGTTGTTTCAACCACTTCGGGATGTGTTCGGCGACTCGCTGTGATAGTTGTCGATCTGTTCTGCCTATGTAAACGTCATTGCAACTGCAAGTGAACTGGTACACAACATGGGAGGCAGAACAACTTGACAAACTACTTTCGCGATTGTGGAGAACTAGTCCTCTGGTGGTTTGAAATAAGCGCAACTGAGCAGCCGCATATGTTCGCGCCAGAGCAGACTTCAATTTGTGCTTTATATCATTGGCTAAGTGGTCACCCTTGAATGGTAAGAATAGGAAAACATCCTTCTTTTGAGCCGTCAGTATGGGGTCAGTGCTCTTCTTCGCCGTATTATGCGTCTCTGTGAATTCATCGGGGTATCCATTCGCTAGTAAGGTTTGTCTCAGCAACTCCTGCTCTGTCCGCAGAGTATCCGGGGTGCAAATGCGCCTGGCTCTGTGAAACAGTGTCTTAATTAAACCCCGTTTGTATGCAATGGGAGCAAAACTGGAAAACTGAAGATATTGGCCTCCCCATGTCGCTTTGCGGTGAACTGAGCGCTGTAACGTGCCATTCGCACGTCTTGTTATGTATACATCCAAAAAGGGTAAACTATTGTTCGATTCTACTTCGTGAGATAAAGATAGGTTAGGGTGAATATTATTAAGAAAGTTGAAGAATAAATCAAAATGCCATCCGCATGTTCTATATATTCCAATGTTTTACGTTCGTGACTGAAGAGAGTAAACGAAATGTTAACATCTCGCGACGTATGTCTTCTATCGTTACTGGTGAATAATTGGTTTGTTTGTATGCGTGTCTAATCCCTGTCTATCCTTATCTGTATGATGTATATAACTGAATGTTTTACGTTTGCGACTGATGAGAGTAAACGAAATGTTAACATATCGCAACATATGTCTTCTTTCTGCTCTGATGAAGTGGTTAAAGGGAACTCAGTGTTTCAAAGTCCTTGTATTAAATGCTCTTGGGAATACCTGTGAGTTACGGGGCCAGTATGAGTTTAAGAGTTTGCTTTGGTCACCAAGAGTTAGTTATATTCCAATCATCGCCACAGATGTTACCCTTTGTAATAGTAATTGCAGATATTTTGATTGAACAACAACATCCGGTGTTAGATGCACAAAGGACACTAGTTCACTTTGCTTGCCACCTTTCAATCTTTCCTCCTCATTCCCTCCGTTCAGCTACGGTTGCCATGCCAACCAACCTACGTACTAGAGTTGATCTTTTTGGTCAAAGTCAAATGAGATAAAAACTTCTAATCATGTGTTCTGCTGTTCTAGTGGTATTGTTCTACCAATTGCATCCGGTTTCCTTTTGATTTCTGTAATATCCCTGGGCCTCTTGCGATCTTATCTGGTTACTTCAGGTGACAACAGATTTTAGTGAGAACAGAAAATAACGTCTAATTCCTTGCTCCTCAGAATCTCATCAACAACTCATATATAATTTGTAAGCTTATTATTGCACGCGTTCTGCATTACTATATCCTGTTTCTTCACTTCTCAAGAAAAGAAACTATACTCTTGGTAGGATCAAGTAAGCACATTTGTCATGGGTTCGGTGTGTAGTGTTTTGTTTCAGTGTTCTGTTTTTTCTAATAGGCTCGTTTTTCTGTAGGAAGTCGAATGTACAATCAACCACTCTCGGCCACTCTCACCAGTTCTTTTTTTACATTTACGTTAAAAATGCTAATCGTATACGAAAATTAAATCAAGTCTTAAACAGTCTAATGTTACATGGTGGTGTCAATTGATGAATCTCTGAGGCCAACACACGTGCTCGTCGTTGTCCAGATGTGTATACATGCTTAGACTTCTAGCGGTGTGTGAATAGTTGGCTAACAGAAGCGGAGGATTTGTACTTACTGGTCTAGCGAACACAGACGTGAGTTGTAGAACAGTATTTGAAAATCGGAACAAGTCACATGGGTCATTCGCTATCATAAACATGGATGGATCACAGTGTACAAAGAAGGGTGGGGTCAGTTGACAGATGCTTCAGGATGACACACGTGACTGTATGTGTCCGAAGGTTCATAACTGTCAAGGTTTCAACTTGTTCGTAGATAAGATATGCGCACCAAATTTCGTACGAACGAAGTCGCGTTTAGCATGTTATTGATGAATGGATTGAAAATAACAACGTTAAGATCAAGTTGTACTACTTTACATTTCAACAACCTCGGGTGGCCTTTATCAGAAGTGTTATAGTCGAAATCACATTAACAAACAAAAATTGTTCGTAGATTAGTGATCAGGGTAGGTGGGCGATGTTTGGCGACCGTTGTTCACTCAGCCAATTATCGGATGTAAATTTCGATGATAACAGTTTCTACTGTTGATGATACGTCCACTCTTTCAGTTCTAGAGGAACATGAGTCAACCGAGTAGATAATTCCGAATGCGTCTTCCGGTTTTACCTGATGGCCAGTATTTATCCGGTGAAAACCTATCGTACTAACAGTGAACTTTTCAAACTGTTGCAAAGCCATTCCAGAAGATGTTCAGTAGCCTTTTTTGGCAGCTACCTCGTAGTTCTCGAAACATAGCTGGGTGGATAACGACAGGCGAGTGAATAGTCATGAAGAAATAAGAAGGGTCTAGACAAGCACTCTTCGAGGCATTATTGGACTAGTACTAAACGGTACGGCAACCTGATTTGTAGTATATCTGCGTCTAGAAACGTTAATAAATATCTTTTTTGACAAAACATCTTTCAAACATCTGACAATTCGTTCCGTATGATGTTCGGTGCCCAGGTGTCTAAGCAATAGACTGAGTAACTTCAGTACTTCAATAAAACAAAGCTATGAAACTGCATGCTTGATCATTTAATGTCTTTTCTTCGCGGAATGGCTATTGAGCAAAGACACAACGAGAAAAGACAACCTGTTCATCTCTCTCCTACATCGGTGGTGAACTCGCAGTTGAGATGTTTACAACTTAAGTCATCCAAAATGATTTGGGCATGGTTCTAAAATGACAAAATACTCATCCTCAAACCAGTACACGACGACCTCTGGGTTTCCGGTTCCACGACCGTAGTTGTGACGAGGGAATGTGTATGTAAGCGGTGTGAAATTTGTTTACACCCTGTTATGTTGGATTGGTACAACTCACCTCCGATTGCCAGTTTTCATTGTATACTTTCACAAGGCCTTAGAAATGATGCTTAGCTGCGAAATTCTTCACCGTTTTTGACTAGACGAAATATGTCATCTATTGTTGTAAACCCTCCTAAACAATACACTGGTTCGTCCTTGCTATCGGAATGCGGTTGACAGAATTCGGATTTTAATCCCCGGTAATAATTAACGCGGAAACATCGGTCCCGAAAAGTACTGTGACTGTCCCCGTATTCGCTCCCAAGGCAAGCCAAAAGACGCGCACGAATAAAAGAGCTTTGTTCCGCCCCAAAACGTGTGCGACAAAGGCGATAAATACAGTATTTATATGGTGCGCAGTGGCCCTACGAACATTCCCGAATCATAAAAAGAGAAGGACATTTATCGGAAAAGATAGTCAGTGTCACTATTGGACACAGCGGAATAAAAAGTCGGACGGGTAAATACTGGCCAAGGTCACCTCTCGGTCGCTCTGAGCAGGTCCGCTAACTAGGACAGTCAATTGTCTTTTTTCTCAAGGACGGGGGCGGTTTTTGGAAGGAAAGAAATGAACGCCGTTACACGCAACTACCGATGACATGACGGAGTTCACTCGTTTTGTCTTTTTGTTCCACTTTTCACATTTTCGAAATCTTTGCAGTCTGTTTCTAAGGTTTTCGTAGACCGGAAACGTGAGCCGTTAGTTGCATATGTGACCGCGTACAGAAACTCAGCAAGTCCCTGTCCTGTGCTCTGATAGTTGATTATTTCATCTGTGAAAATGTCTTATGATAGACGTTCAATCCAAGTTACCCTGTAGCATTTGTGGAAGTAAAACGGTTAACGCTGTGTGTCAGTGTTTGGTGATCACCCAACAAGCGCATATAGTTTTTCTCGAGTTGACTTTCTGGGGTGATGAACCAAAGGTGACCGGAACCATATGAAGAGTACGACGGAGAAAAGCATAGTTAGAGGGGATTTTGTCCGTTGATATTACGAAGTACGAGAGTTTGACTTGTTCCAGCTATTGTTTTGCTGAACTACTCCAGATGGTCAGTTCACTGCACCACACCAGGAAGAAGGGAGGAGAACGATCCCTCTTCCTCTTCTCTACAATTTACCGAAACCCACATTTTCAACTCAAGAAAGCCGTTCACCGGGTAATTTTGCAATCAGTTTACATCAGAGATGAACAGTATGGATAATGTGTGCAAAATGCTCAGTGTGTATCCGGAAACGGACCAACAGTAGCACACGACAAATACTGCAGATCACAATATATCGTTTGCTTATGTGAACACCGTGTGTGGAAAGAAACGAATTTCTTGTCAATCTGAACTCGGAGCTTTATGGGCTTCACTCATCTGAAACGGGTCGTGCTATCCTGGTGAGGATGAATTTAGCATTCATGCTCAGATGACGAAGATAACACTAACAGTATGGATGCCAAACTACGGTCAGCAGTGTTTCACGAGAGTGCATAAGATTGATAGGTCGTTGTGTAAAACTGAAACTGTCTTGCGTGCATTGTCTGAACGATCAATGTCAAATCACTCTAATTAACATGTAGAGTGGTCACTGTTCGGCAACTGATTAGAAGTTTGGAATTTGAAAATCATTGATGAATTGACAGGACTTCCATGAACTCCAACAATCGACCAATTCCAGTAGTTGATACCTGTGTTATTCACGAATTGATTGCCTCATAAGTGATAAATCTGTTACAGTGTCCTCCAGTATCAGAATTACCATGCATGGTAACCATTTTGATGAATACCAGTTTTTCATGTTCGAAAGAGCTATTCCATAGATGTCCATCCCTTGAATGTTCCGGTAACCATGGTGGTTGGGTAATTGAGTCATAACGTGAAAGGTCCAAGCTACCAGTGTGGCTTCGTAGCTCAGCTAACAAAGTGCATGTCGTGTAGGACATACGGTTCCTGTCACTGGCGTGAATCCAGTCAAAGTCTGGATATTTCTGAAACTGATCACTTTATAGTCAACAAATATGTGTACAATTTACTATTACCACATTTTTAATACATTGGTTCGTGGTGGAGAATGTTTCATGATATCTTGCGATTATCTGTCTCCAAAAGGCACCTAATAATTTGTGAGGAATAAGTGCGATAGACTAAAGCACACAAATTTATGAATTGTATTCGAACATTCTACCTACACAGTAGTCCTTTCCTAGGGAGACAGCTGACAAGACCGACCAAAAGTGTTCCTTTGTAGAGAGTGATTTCTCTCTGAGAGTTGGGCAACTGTGCTCATGTGTCAACAGTTAATAGATCACCAATAGGGATGACGCTTGGGCATTTCTAAGAAGCTTTACTCACAAGGACCTGTAAAGTGCACATCTCTCTTTGAATATCGTAGAGTTCATACTGTACTTTGAACACTGTCTTTGAAGACATCGTGCTGCTGCTGCTGCTGCTGCTTCTGTTGTTGTTGTTGCTGCTGCTGCTGAAGATAGGAAATAAATGTAGCTTATCTGAATACTGTGTTACTTCTGGTAAGGTAGCAGACTTGGTCTTGGAAATCTGCTCATCCTCATCGCACTCACCTTGAGTAAATGCTCTTACAATTTCTCGATTGTATTGTGGAATGTGATCTATCTCTGATGGAGTAGCCTTTTCCAAGCCACATCATCTTGTCTCCAGAATGTTTCAATTTTGCCCGTCTCATTTAATGTATTCGACATGTGTATCTTGTTCTCACTAAAATGATGAACGAACTCTTTTGCTATTTGGTTTGGTTTACTGATTTTACAGATTACGGTTAGTCGTTTGAGGCGAAATCATGTTCCCGAGCGTCCTGCTCGTATCAACACTCCCCATGTGATAACATTTTTACGCTGCACGTTTTCTGTTCTCGACAGATTAAGTAAATGTTATGAATGTTTCAGTCTCATGGTCACAGTATTTTGTTAGCTAGCAAGCAGTGGGCGTAATCGTATTTGTGCATGGTTGATTTTACATGGGCAGTTTGTCAAGCTTGTCTACGGTTAGTATGGTAGGAATTACGGACTGCCTTGACCAACTAGAATGAGGGTAGAGTACAGGGGAATTATTGGGGATGAAGTCTGTAATTCACCACCCATCTACTGCATGAAATGTAACCAGGCAAAATGAACCGGATGAGACAATGGCGACGTGGAACAAATCTGGCTATTTACAAAATCATAAATCTACCAAGCTACTTATTAGTCACAAAACTTCTATGCTGAACAGTGGCGTTGGTAGATTCCAACATGAAGTGTTCGAGAAATCCTGCCGGGGTAGTCGATCCCCTGGATCATTTCATGGATTCCATATGAGACAGTAGGGCGGGTGAGTATAATAGTCCAAATGTGAAATTTACGAGCTCCTGACATGGCTTCGTAGCTCAGCCGATAGAACGCTTGCCGGGTATGGGCATGTTGTTTCTGTCATCGGTTCGAATCCAACGGAAGCCCTGATTTTTCAAAATTGGGGCTCTTCTGAATTCATAAATCTGCCAGACTGCTTGTTAGTAATATTTACAAAATGTTTATGTCTGTTTTATTGCCCTAGTTGAAGTTCGGGTTTTGAAAGACATAACTGTGATAATAACACCGGTGTTCTCACTGAAGAGAGTTAAACCAAAACAAGGTTGTGTTGTCTTAACTTCCTATGAATGTTTTATAAGATCTACCTATGAAATGTTCCATGTTGAGGGTGATTCCCAAGAAAGATTTATTGCACAAGTTTGCACGGAACAGCCGAGAAAACTATAGATTACAAAAGAGACAGGACGACTTTCGCCAGAACGTTTCTTTAATGTGTATGATAACGCTTTGACTGCCATAGTCAGTACAGCACATAATGCCGCATAGCTGGTAGATTTTCTGTCATATCTCTTCGAAAGTTATTCTCTGCTTTCGAAATGAAGTTAACTGTTAATCTTCTGTAACGGTTGCAAGACAATGCGATCGTTAACGTTACTGACTGTAACAGCTTAGATATCATTAGTGTCCACAAAGGATCACGTGAAGTGAACTCAACTGAAATGAACCAAACTGAAGGTCGTCTTAGGGCTTGCTTCTTTTAGTAACGTTTTCCCATTGTAACAGGTTTTCACTTTTTCTCCTTTCGACTCAAAAGACGTCAGCTTTTTCCTCTTGTAGGTTGACAAAATTTCCTCTCGCTGTTTTGTTGAGAATCACAACCTAATCAGTGTTGATTAAACCGACGGAAGATGTAATGGGTGGATGCACATTTACCAGTTAAACGTATGTAAAAGCTTGACTGGACTAACCCGTCAACTGTGTGTTCCGCTTTAGGGCTTTTTGTCGGTGTTTTATTCTAATATCTGATGACAGCGGTAATATTTCCATGGTCATACACTTTTGTACTGATCATTTTGATGTGGTTTGTTCCAAGTAACACAGATGAGGTCAGTACAATTGATTTTTGAAATAAATACACTTGTGAAGATGGGAGACAACCTCGTGTGTTAAAATGGTACCCGAAAATTGGCGATTGGGTAGTATTTTATTTAGATTTTTCAACTGAAATACGCTTTTGTTACCCCTGACCCATGAAGAGACATGAAACATACGACCTTGGTTCGAGTAACAGTTTTTGATATGTCCACCAGTTGAAATTTTTCAAATCATCTATAAGCTAGCCACTCAGACGGTGAATCCTCAGTGTTAATGACGAGTGGTTTGAAGTTTTACCCATCATTATGTCACAGAGTTATCGAGCGTAGTTTGGATGGTCATGCAGACCGATGAAGTGAGCTTGTCCAACAGCAACTGCAGGGTTCACATGAATTTCTATGTGAGCACAAAATTGGATTGAGTAATCGAATAGTCATAGATTCAGCAGTAGCAAGCATCCGTCATTTGACCAGTTCCGGGTGAATGACTGGAACTTTACAAACTACACTGGACGTCTGAGTAAGGTAACCCGGTGGTCACTATCGGCTAAATGTGCAAAAACTACACTGATGATAAATTTGGTCGAACCTGCCCCGAGACAATTGGGTGATTTTCTTCGATTCGGTTAGCCAAACGCCTGGTCGTGCAACCCACATATTCTGCCGTACGCAGTCATGGGCTGTTGAAAGATAGGGAGTTTGTCTTTCAGACGTGCTGTCAGCAGGGGTGTGTAATGAACCAGCTGTCTAGCGTTGCTGCCGTGATTGTGCGCCTAGGAGTATGATAAAGTGGACGATTTGGTGTATCTGTCTTAGTACCACTGCTGTGTGGAAGATGGATGATTACGGCTTCCTTCTCCACCGTCGTGATCGGACTTCGCGGTTTAGTCACAGTCATGTTCCGGGTTATGAAACGGTCCGGAAAACCATTTTCTGGTAACACATAAGCGACTGTCTCTAGCTCCTGGTCTGCTGTGTGTGCAGAGCAAAATCTTCGTCGCTGTACTGGACAGTCGCTGCATGGAGATTCGTTTCTGCTTTAGAAACATAAAACTGATAGAAATTATCTATTGTCCAGTCTGTGTTGTTCTACGATGAACGGACAATCGTAAATCATCACCTTGATGCCTATTCACATTTACGTCCAGAAATTAAACGAGTTCTGTGATCCCGTTTCAGAAGTAAACGTGATGACGGAATGCGTCTGATTAAATGAGTGAAACACAGCATGTAGATCGTGCTTATGTGTTGTTAACCCTCAAATTGATACCCTGGTTCGTCCTCGATATAGTAGTGCATTTGACAGAAATCGGGTTCTCCTGCTGGTAATAGTTAACACGGAAGATATCAGTCCCGAAAATACTGCGACTGTACCCGCAATTTTCACCCAAGACAAACCAAAAGAAGCGGGCAAAAACAGCTGTGTTCCGCTTCAGAAACGTGTGTGACAATGAGAAAATTACAAAGTATTTATATGGTGCATAGTGACCTAAAAACATTCTCGAATAAGAAAATGGAAGGACAATTACCGAAAATAATAGCCGAGGTCATTAATCCACGAATGAACACAGCGGAATAAAGGTCGGACAGGTAAAAACCTGGCCAAGATTACCTCTCATCGGCTCTGGTCATTTCCGCTCATTTTGATTGGATAAGTGGTTTTTCTCGAGAAAGGAGTCGGTTTTCGAGGGGAAATGGACTCCCTAACACTATTTTTCAACGGAACGAAAATATCGTCAACGTATCGTTGACAAAACCACAACTTGCCAGTAAGCAGGTTTAGTTTCTGATATTCCAGTTTGCCCATGAAAATACCCGTTAGTTTGAGACCCACTTGTGACCCTCTTACGATTCCGTCAGCCTGGCGATACAATTCGTTGTTAGGCCCAAACTGGACATTTAGAGTACATTGTAGAGACGGTTCTGTCAACATAGGTGTGGGCATGATGAACTGAATGTTCGATTGATCGGTACGTTCACAAATGAGACAATCGTGCATAACAAGCGGACGTCTAGTGAACACATGTTCTGACTATTCGTATAAATTTTCACTACGTCACTAACAAGATCAAATGATTCTCGTAGGCTGCGCGTATACAGTTACTGGCGAATAAGAACAAGTTTTTCTGCTAACCACTCTGCTGTTGAATCGTACCAGGGTATTGCACACATCAAGAATAGGCCTCAACAGTTGATTTGGTTTGTAAATCTTGAGTTGATGGCATAAATAGAATCAGAAGGCTGCAGTCGTTCAAATTATGTATGTAATTATTCCTTGTTGCAAAGCTGGTTTGAGACTGTCTACGACCTGACCCCTTTACGAATTGTTAGATCTTTTTCGATTCCACGCTTGCTACATTTACTTCGACCCCCAACACATATAGGTGCTTGGTTTTTTAACGTTTTACACGACCCAATGACATTCTGCTAATCCTCTTCGTCCTGACTCCCTACTGTTGAGCCTGTGTAACTCTGTTGATCTAATTATGAATTATTGAAAACAATCGTTTGTCATGTTTTTCTTCTGACTCAGTGAATATTATTATACCTAATAATAATCGCAATCTGATATACCAACACAACTCAGTGAAAGAATCCGTTTTCCCCCCAAAATTAGCTTCAGAATTAGATTGTTAATTATGCACATGTCAATGCTAAACCAGTCACATCGACAGGCGGTTGTTAGTAACACCAGTCCAACACAGTAACCATTCCGAAAACACTTGAGATGAACATCAACCACAATGAATGAAAGCTGGTAAGTCGATCAGTTTTCAAGATCGTCTGTGCGGATTTCTTAACACAATGCCATGCACAGTGTGCACTTGATAATGTGCGAAGAGGTTTGTAGTGTGACAAAGTGGAAGGGTTATCATCTTGGCTTCTTTATCGGAATAAGTTGAATTCAAGTTGAACACCACCCATGGTTGATCGCAGCCGTCGCATTCGTATAAATATTCCAGCTAACCTCTTTCGGAAAGAAGCACTAGACTCGAGTTTCACCCTCATCAGAGCTCGTCAGTAGTGCATATTATCGCCACTGTCGGGACTAGAACCACGGCCACGCTGTTCATGAGGCAAACGTGTTTACCATTGCGCCACTGACCTCACATTAGGCATGACCAAATTATCATGTGTGTACGCTCAGCAACTTTCGCTTGTGAGTGATGATCAGGTTGCCCGATCGTCTCGAAAGGCGACACAGTTACTGTCTGTTAACTCCAATCGATAACCCCGCGATTAGGACTTTCTAGACAAGTCGAAATCTCCGATCTCATTAAACCTGCTCTAATGGGAGCAAAACTTGAGTCTAGTGCTTCTTTTCGAAAGGGGGCCTACTGGAAAGTTTATGGGAATGCGACAGCTGCGATCAATTGTTGGTGATGTTCTACTTGAAATTAGCCAAATCCCCGACTACTTATCGGAATAAGTTAGTTTGTACTGCTTACTTAACAATCATGAGTAGTTGAATACCACCATCGAATTATCTTAATTGCATTTAGAGTTTGACGTTAGAGCAATTGAATGTGTCCGGCTACTCCATAGTCACGTGTAGCTGGCGAAAAAAGTAGGAAACTACCCTACGTTCTAGGCATGTCTCCCTTTGTACTGAGTATACAGCAGTCACTTTCAGTTTCAAATGAGGAAATCTCTTGGCAAAACATTAGGCTGGTATTCATAGCGAATGGTGTATACACGCAAGACGGATAAACATCCACCATCTACCTCTCTAATGAAACCGTCCGTTCGGAAGTCGAGTTGCACAACTTTCAATATTTGTACACTTTGCAAGCTAGTAATTACAGGTAACTCACGGAATTTAATGGGGATCGTAAGCCGGTGAGCTTAGTACCTTAGTTCCGGGAGGAAGTAACTAGGCTCTCGTAGTCTAGACTGGGGGTTGTGGTACTGCCTCGTTGGAAAATTATGGACTCCCCCTTTTCGGATAACTGAAAAGCATCCTAATATATTCTTGTGTCTGAATGTAAGAAAACAAAGCCCTGGCTACCATCTATTACGTTCAGTCTACCTACTTTCTGTCCAGGCCTATTCCCTCTACCCACCTCTGTGTGACCGGTCGATAACTAGTAGTCTTGTTGGCTGATTCACATATATTTAACACACACATAAGACGTTGACATTGAAGCCACTAGCCTTGAAGTTTCTATGACCGTTTTTCACTGTTGTGTGCTGTTGACGTTCGTCGAAATATCGGCCCCAATTAATGAATCGTTAATAAAGGGTTTTAACCCCCTGCGGTATATTGTAACTTTTGCAATCCTGTATAACCTACGAGTTACTCAACGACTAAAGGCAAATGATGTAATTCGTTTGTAGTGAGGGAGTTTTCTTTGTCTACAATTAACTTATCGTAGTACGTAGTTTTGGCATTATAGACCCACTTCGACCTAAAATAAAGACGAGATCAAATATGACTTTCACTGAGCGATAGTCAGATTTCAAAATAGTAGAACTCCTCTAGTTACAAACATGTCTCTCGCCTCTTCTTCGCATCTATCTCGGCAGGTGCACCACAAGTACCGGTTCTCGGATTATTTCAACTTTTAATTTACGTTAATAATTTACTGGATAGGATTGTCAGTTGTTCTCCTATATGTGAACGTGTAGTGGAACAGATGTGTGAACCACAATAATTCTCGGTATAAAAATGACGAGTGAAGTCAAGGACTGGACTCACCAAAGATTGACAATGTTCGTGAGACTTCCAATGACGCTGGAAAGTATTCGAATTGTTTCAAGCGTAGCAGAGGATGCGAAGTAACCGAGCTGAAAGTTAATCTAACAAATAGGATGTTTAAAACTGGATAGCAACCACCGGCGTTGTAGGAAGAACCAGTAAGCGCGTGTGGCAGAGTTTATTCGAAAATGTGTTGTGTTGTTGTTTTTACTTAATGTCAAACCAAAATGTACAATGTGGTGTGATGCAGCAGTTACACAATGCTAGCAAAATTAAGTACGAAATAATAAAAACTCTACAAACGAGCTAAAAGTCTGGAATTCCCAGGACCCCAGCACTTTTCAAACTGAGCTCAATGCAGTTACACAATAGTCAGAGGAATGGTGCTTTCACGTCAACGATGCCAAGTGTGCGTTTGTCTTCCGGTAGCAACACCTTCGAACCATACACTGTACAGATGGCTCTGAACGCTACAAAAGTGGGCCTTAAAACGATTTGCGTATATGGCTATTATCGATCTGGTTCCTCTCACTTCATTACGAGAACTCAGATGAAGAGTAGATTCGACTCGCTGGGTATGTTAAAGCGGACGCTTCTTTGAATCGACGAGAAAACTTTTTTCTTTAAACTCTTCATGGTGTTTTATGTCTCACCATTACT
Organism: Paragonimus heterotremus; assembly: GCA_013368495.1. Taxonomy (NCBI): domain Eukaryota; kingdom Metazoa; phylum Platyhelminthes; class Trematoda; order Plagiorchiida; family Troglotrematidae; genus Paragonimus; species Paragonimus heterotremus. Next base: position 33,921 of record LUCH01004994.1, read on the forward strand.
TAAACGCTTTACCCCACTAGTTTCTTATGACCCTAGTGTTGTACAGTATGCACCCCTGTTATTAAGTAGTATAACAGAACTCGTACAAATGGAAACTAAGGAGCATATCTCAACGTTAGGAAGATATCAGATCAGAAGCGTCTGTTGAAAACATGTGCATACATTATGCTTGGTATGTCACCGGAGAGAATACGGCTGCACTATTGTCAAGAATAAGAATACAAGGCAATCGTGTAAGGTAGTGCTTGCGTCCGTTGTCTCGTCATTTCACTTATCTTTAATGGATGTCTTGCAACACATAGCCTCCCAGCCCAAGAGTCTTGTTCGGTTACAACATTAGTGGTGACATAAATGTGTCAGAGTGATGATTCCAGTAATACAAAGCAGGGTAATTCATTTAGCTCTAGCACAAAGTTAATTTCGGCACACTAGTAATAACACCTTGAATTCGAGCAATTCTCGAGCACAATTATACATATTACTATCGATATTGTAATAAAACAATGGTAATGATAGATGGATCTATTGGCAGTTATCACACTTGCCACACTTTGAATGGAATCCAGGGTTGCTTTGTAATTACATCTTTTGCAGTTCCGCCTTTGTCACTCATAAGCCACTTAGGCAGGTGTTCCAGGATGCGAGGGTGCGGTGCCTTCATTGTACGGCTAACTTACTGTAAATCGCGGGGTGCAGGGAAATACACAAATAATGTTGAATTCGGCGAGTGTGGGCGAGAAATCCTTCCTCAGAGTTGATGAAATGAGGGTTATTTGGTGCAACAAAATAAGCTTGGTTGACTCATAAGTACGATTTAGTGCTGCCTTCATTCTTTCTCATATAAAAAGTGTTACATCGTCCCCGTTATAGGGCAAGGATATGAACAGAGGTTCCAGCGGTAGTGTTGTGAGGGCTAGTTGGGAGTCAAGCGGCTTAGAATGCTTTGCACTAATCCCATACAAAAGTAGGCAAGTGCAAATATTATACCACCAAACATGTAAACTCTGTCGGGATAAGTATATTTCTGAGGAACTTGGTTTATCTAACAGACTCTCATCCAAAATGGGTATCTAATTCGTTTCTTCTACAAGTATTTCAAGCCGCTCTATCCTCGATCAGCCTTCACAGAAGTATTGCTGAAACCTTTGTTCATCGCTGAACCGTTCAAACAGTCGCACTTGTGTTAGCTTGTTTGCAACCGTCTTTAAGCAAGGGATATGAACCTGAAGTAGACTCAGAGATATCTGTATCAGTAATAGGCACGGAGGAGGTAGAAACAAGCGAATTTTAGACAAGCTGACCGATATCTCTACAGTGAAAGGAGCCGCCATTCAGCCTAGTATGAGAAAATTTTTAGTGCTCAGGTTATTTAGCACAATTACTGTAGATGACTGAAGGCTTTTGTGACAACGATACATAACTTCAGGTGACTCAGGATTAAATTTGTTGGTCCAGAGAACATGGTTCTTAAATAACCTTGCTTGATTACTTCCAGTTGTTGAATAGTCAGAAGTTTGATATTATATCAGCAAATTATCCACACCGTTCTCTCAGTTATTCATGATTATACGGATCGATGGAACTGATCGCATTTTTCAAAATAGGCGTGAAATTTTCAGCGACGCCGTTGGATCGAGGATGTCTCGGCATAGTAAATAGATATCGATGGCCAGTCTTCAAACTACTTCGCAATGAAGTGGACACCATTGTCATCGTTATCACCAGCCACTCACTCCAATGATGTCACTTTGCTATTGAACTTCGTATGCTTTTGGCGTATTCGTAGTGATATCAGCATGCATCTAGCTGTGAGTAACTTGAATATTTTCACAGTTTATTGCCGTTCTACTATACCAGTCCCATCCCCACGTAAATATCTGGGTGGTACGAATGTGCGCTCCATTAGATATGCAGTTTTTCCTGCGTCCGACGTGCATACCATCCTAATAAAGTTAAAAGTTAACACATCCGTTTGACAGTGGAATTCCAAGTTAAGTTAATCAGGTGATTTCGTGTAAATTGCACATCACTCACAATTTATCGCAGCTGTCACATTCCCATAGACTTTCCAGTCTACCCCTTTCGAACAACAGAAGCATTACACTCGAGTTTCGCTCTTGTCAGTAGTGCATATTCTTGGTACTGCTGGGAATAGAACTTCGGACACGATTTTCATGAGGCAACCGTGTTTACCGCTGCACAACTAACCTCGAATTAGGCACGACTGAATCATCATATGTTAACGCTCAACCAATTTCGCTTGTAGGTACTGATTAGGTTTCCCGATCGCCTCCAGACCAGACGCAGTAACTGTCCTAATAACTTCAGTCGATAACCGGTCGATTAGGACGTCTGTGTAAGTTGAAGTCACAGAAATCACCAACATGTTGACCGGTATTTGGATTGTTGATGGGTAGTAGTAGGGGATTTGGTTTTCATATAAATTGAAAATCATCCACAAATGATCACAATTCTCGTATTCCCATAGACTTTCTATTAGGTCCTTTCCGAAATAAAGCATTAGATTTCAGTTTCGCCGTTGTTAGAGCTCGTCCGGTGATCTGTTGTCATTCCAATGAGTTCGTCGTGTCTATAGATATCCACTGTTTCTCAGTTTTGGAGTCACTCGTACGGGCGGTTTTATCATTTCACCTGTGTTCTCCCATGTTCACGTTGGTGTGGATTATTAGTCAGTTAGGCGATCCGCAGATTACTGTCGCTGTAAAGTGGAATGTCTGGGTTGAGAGCAAAAAATATGTCTATCGAGTACTCACCGAATGCATGACAACATTCAGGGGAAAATTTATGAAGGGAAAGGAGAGAACGAAGGAGCATTGTGTTCATTTATCGTCAAATCATCGTCGCCGGCCCAAGAATCATTCTTGAAACCAGCGACATTAGCCACAATAAATATGACCAGTCATGTATGCAAAGCACTGAACCGCGTAAAAGTATGGAATAAATTGCAAAAAGTTAGCGGTTTGTTTGGGTATTGCGTAATTCTGCTGGTGATAATCATACCGATCACCAGAAAGCAAACGGTTCGTTTGTGCTGTTCTGGTGGGCGGCGTCCGTATTGATGGATGATATCTTGTTTTACGGAAGGATTAGACCTGTATTGCATACGGAATGGCTTAAAAATTGTGATAACCTTTTAGATAGGCATGCAGTAAGCTAAGGTCTGAAGACAATGGGACCCACCTGTGGCAGCTATGCTCATTAGGAAGTTCATCAGTTTGTGACGACCTGCGATTACAGCTAATCCAAATTACTTCAGAAATTTCGTGTCTGAGATAGCGTTCAATACACTAGTGATTGCGGGATCTAGCTTAAAGTAAGTCGCAGGCCTAAGTACAGCATAAGAAAGCGGATGCCGAAGATGTGTATCAAGGAGTTAATAATGATCTGAGGTCTGTTCTTCAGTTGATACCGCTCCACCCTTATTTTGGTTCCAGTATCTGCTGGAAAGCACAGCCCACATTTCCATTTGAGCCTAAAAATAAGCCAGCTGTATGAAAACCAGCGTAAGCCGTTGCCATTATCTGCGGGCAGTCGCGTTTCTATGACAACTTGAGAGACTTAACGATATGGTGTTTACGTAAACTCTTTGGGGCGCCGACAATAGTCTGTTACAGGCGGCATTAACATCTTCAGCGCGCTCGTGAATCATTACATCCCTTGAAAGTTCGGTAGGGGTTGGAACATACTAGAGCTAAGCTTCCAAGTTGGGGCTCACTTAGTTTTGCAACCACTTTGAAATTTACGTCGTTTGAGTATAGCTTGTTACGGTGTTCCCGGGGGATAGATGATCGATGGAGCAAGTCGACAGAACTTGACAGCCCATCTGGTCGCGAAAGAACCATCTATGGGCAGCACATAATCAAGTACTGACCACCGAATCCAAAATTAGGTCTGACCGAAGATTCTGCAATATTATTATTGTGAACCAAGAACACGAATAGCGCAAAGGTTGTTTACTTAGAAAACCAACACGGGTTAGGTGTTCAGACAGGACAAGAAACAAAAACATTCATCTGCATATGGTAATCGTCCCAGAAGGTCCCTGCTGCCAGAGACGCTAATGCTCAGCTCCTTTACGTAGCCAGAACTAATCCATGGTATACTACACTGTCCTGTTGATGTGATATTTCTTCCCGTGTTTTTCCTGTGGCTACATTGATGGCAGATTCCATGCAGTCGCCCAACTACTGAATGGTGGTGTGAGTAGTATGGGGTGATTGCTCGTCCTCATCACATTATAGGATAGACGATAAAACATGAAACGCGAACAACTACATACATGATAAAGAAGGGAATTTGAGAGTAAAAATAACCGGACGCAATCACTACCAAAAAATTATCTCACATGTTCAACAAGATTTATATCGGAAAATGTTTTGTCGCATCAATTTGCAGCTTACAAGATTATGCCTGAAATAAACATAGTCTGGTCAGAAAAGTGCTCAGAAAATGACAAAATTTGAAGATCGAAAAATTTGCCGTTACTTATTTAGATGACATCGTAAGAATGTAGGAAAAAAAAATTGAGATGAGAGGAAGAATGAAACTCAGAAAACTTGCAAACAGATGGGCGTACAACTCTTCATGGCTCTGGTAACGGCTCAAAACTGTCAGAATATTGCGACGCTCGCGAATCGTACAAACACTGTGGACGTTCAAATATTCAGACGATTAATCTCGTAGTTGAACGTATGCGAGAAACATTTCTATAACATATTATTATATTCACAATGTTTAATTTGCAAGCGTTTCTGACCATCGCCAATTTGCGCGTCTGTTTTAATGAGTGCTTTCAGCGAGCGCGCTTTTGAAGTATCATTTGTTTTGTGCGTAGTGAGTTTGGGAAGCAGTATTCTTCCATACTCGGGAAAAATTAATTTGAACGGTTGACTTTTCTGATTGGTTGACAGACAAATCCGTTGGCAAATTATTAATGTCAGAGTGCGCTTTCCGATCAACAGCACATAATCAGATACTGGTCGATGAAACGTCGACCAGTATCTACCTGAAATCGGACAAACCAAGAGAAGTGGTATGAATATCGAATAGACGAAGAAGCTGGAAATGTTGTCATACATGTTTCAGTATCAAATTTGTTGATGTTCTTGTTGAAATGCAAAGCAAACGCTGTATGGTCGTATATTTCCATTTCGACCTTATCTTCAAAACACCGCAGAATAAAACACTCCCAGGCTACAAGATGACGCATTTCATCTGGAAAATTGCAATGATCCCATTTATAAACCTTGAGAAACTGAGATAACGCCGGTAAAGTGGTATTTTCGCGAAAATGGAGGCAACATTTTTCATCATCAAGCCAACATTTTTGGGACTTATTCGATGTAGTTCAATTTTTCTATCAACGACACTTATTTACAGTTGATGTATTGTAGGTACTTTGCCAGAAATTTTGATTTTAAAATTTCAATATAATATTTGAAAATCGAGGATTCGCGCCAGAAGGACCGTTTTGCCTTTTGAACGACCTTCAAGGCGACTCCCGTGAAACGGATAATTGCCGCCCGCCTATTTTCTTCCCCAACAGTTCCTTATCCATTATTTTGCTATTTGCAACGCTTGACAACACCATGGACATTGACCTTTAAGCCGAAAACAGTATTGCTTTAAAATTGCCAGAGTAAAGCGCACGGAATCCTCGACTGTGGTTCCACCATATTGACGCCGTCTTTACCATCAGGCGTATAACATCAGAGGAAATAAAATTCTCATACGTGGTACAACCTCTTCCCTTTGATGTTGTTGCGGAAGTTGAAGACCTATTGGAACCAGTCCCGTCTGATTTTCCTTACACCATTCTAAAAGACACCATTATAAAACGGAACGGGAGGTTGTAGAGGACTAACTCAATAAAAGGGTAAAAATGCCAGCATTCAGTACAAAACGCGGCAGCCGAATAGCCCGCACAGGCAATCCCAATCTATGTGAAACTGGAACGTCAAGGAGACAAGGCGCGCGCACCAAAAGTGTGTATTGTTAGACAGAATCAATTCAAACAAGTAAAGTTCATTCTGTACAAGGAAAAGTGGTGCAAACTGTATATTAAAATAAAGTGCAATACGAAAATATGTACAATACCCTGTAGAACTCCCTCCTAGAGCGTTGGAAGAATGAAAACGCTCGATGAAAATGGGGAAATATTAAGCAAAATACTCTTTGAGAACTGTTGGCCATCTGACTGTTCGGCCTGAGCGAGTCTAGGGAAGGTCAACAGGGGTTTTCGGGTTGGATTGAGGTACGGGCTGTTCATTACGCATGGGCTGGGTAGACTGTGAGTCACTAGATGTCGGATAGACATCAGGAACGATGGGAGGATCTAGCTGGGATTCGACACGCGCAACTTTAAGTCTATCAATGCTCACTGTATCGTGAGATCCATTTCGATCAATTACAAAAAACTTGGGGAATCGTTTAACCACACGGAATGGTCCAGAGTATGGCTTTTGCAGAGGCGCTTTTACACCGTCGACACGAACGAAAACAAAATCACAAAAGCCCAGATCGGAGTGTTTTTGTTCCTGTTTGGTGTTTAACCTGGTGGGTTGGGGCCGGATTTTTGCCATGGATGACTTCAACTATTGCACGAAGGTAGAAGCGTCAAAATTAGTTTGGCCGGCGTTCGACCCGTAGAACAGTTCACCAGGGAGGCGAAGTGTCGTACCGTAAACTAATTCTGCGGTTGTGCAACCAATGTCTTTTTCCACGGTCGACCGAATTCCAAGCATGACAAGGGGTAAGTGATCAGTCCAACGCTGGGGGTCTAGCTGAGCCTTTAAAGCGGCCTTCATCTGACGGTGAAAGCGTTCGACCATCCATTTGCTGCCGGATGGTATGCAGTAGTTTTAATGTCATCGACCCCCAGTAGTCGGGTGAAGTCGCTGAACAGCGCTGATTGAAATTGTGTACCTCTATCAGTGGTTACAGTCGTTGGAACACCATAGTTTGAAATTCACCGGTCCATGAACGCTGGCGCAACTGTTTCAGTATTCCTGTTGGGGGGAGTTATTGCCACGAGCCACCTGGTGAAACGATCGACACACGTCAAGATACACCGATGGCCTTTTGAAAACGGCAATGGCCCGACTATATCAACGTGGACATGACTGAAACGTGCGTCAGGGTTAGCGAATGTGCCGGGGGCCGCGATGGTATGCCGGTGGACTTCGCTGCGGTGACAATCAAGGTAAGTTCTCGCCCATTCTCGTATGTCCCTAGGCATGTTCGGCCATACGAATCGGTCCGAAATCAGCTTGACGGTGGCACGAACGTTGGGATGAGACATACAGTGGAGGCTGTTAAAAACGGAACGTCTAAAGTTTACTGGTACAAATGGACGGGGGCTGACTGCCGTTGCGTCGCAGATGATTGTGCCTTCGCAGTTGGTCAGAGGCAACTGGCGAAGTTTGAGGGAAGAACAGATGCGACACCGCTGAAGTTCTGGGTCGTTGTTTGGTTCTCGCGCCAATTCTTTCAAATCAATGGTGCCAGTCCGATGTAGACTATTTAAAGTTAATCTGGACAAGGCATCGGCGACGGTGTTTTCATCTCCTGCAATGTATCGTATCTCCGTTGTGAACTGGGGAATGTAATCCAACCGTCGAATTTCTCTCGGGGAATAACGGTCAGGCTTGGTGTTGAAAGAATAAATA
>LUCH01004995.1:0-14614 GCA_013368495.1 Paragonimus heterotremus
CGAAGATGTACAACGAACAGACTTGTATACACAGATAAACAATTTGGTTTTCACCAGCCTATGGTCAGTGTTACATTCAGCCCCACGCATCGCTCACGTGATACGCACTGCACGAATGTCGCGTTGCCACACAATCACGTAATTGAGCGAATGATGGTGGCCGATTCGTAGATGAGCTCACGTCACGATGCCGCTCGCATTTTCTCCTATCTTCTTCATGATCTTCAATAGTGAAAAGGTTGTGTATCGCGCATGTTTACCGTACCTGATTATTATTCATCATTTGGAAATTTACCAGCCCGTAGACCAGACATCTTTCACACGGTCTCACACCTCTTGTGCGCTTAGAGTTGGGTAAGTCGTCTTACGTTCCATTCCGCAGTACATACATACAGGCAACCAGAAAGTCTTATAAATACGAATATATTTAACTGGGATTCGTTTGTGTTTTTCATTTTTGACCTCTACCAGTTCACCGGATTTGAGAAAATTTGCCAGAGGTTGTCCAGCCTCTTGTAACAACAAGTTGACGGAACGCGGCGTTGTAGCGACAGGTGGAAGTGAAAACCTTTTTCTCATTCGCTTCTCAACAACTTGGACGGCATCTGAGAACGGACACGCCGCCAATGAAGATACGGCGAGTATACCTTCGATGAAGTGCACATTAGGACTACGTCAGCATCCTGTTGGAAGTGGGTGGGCGGCGAGCCATCACAGAGTGAAAGGATGAAGAGAAATGGTATTGTATTTACTTCCAGTGGTCATGGGATTTTCAGATTAGTAGACAAGATCGAATGCCGTGCTATTGTCAACTTAATCAGTGTCAGACATCTTGCTGACAAATGTACTGCCTGGCTCTTACAGTGGTGTCTACAGCTGGCGATTACAAAGAAGTGAGAAGTGTAGCGAAGGGGAGGACGGATAAAATGTAGGAGGTTTGCCACGAAGCAGAATGGATGCCGGTCGCTTCGTCACTGCAGATGCGGGGGTGTTGTTTATCAGCATGTTTCAAGCTCACTCTTGAAGTCTATGAAAATGACAGCCAAAACCGTATCGGGCGGTACCTGTGCAGGTTGTTCACAGCCCTGTGTAAAAAAGTTAACCCGGATGGCAGTTTTTCTACTTTTAAACCTTAAACTTCTGTCCTCTGATGGATAGTTTGCTGAAAATAAACAACCGCCCCCTTACTTCAAACAATCTAATCGAATTCATAGCGACTTTTGTTAAGTCACTCATATTGCTGTTCAGACTGACTGCACTCACGGACTTGACAGTCTGGCTCATCCCAGAATTGCTGCGGTTAAATACCAGGACGTAAACTAACATAAACTTACATCAGGTCCTCGGTTTTAATTTGGAATCGAAATTGAAAGTTGAGGTCATTAGCAGGCCTAACTCTGACCTCATACGAAGGCCTACATTCAACAGAAAACCGCTCTGCTGAGTGACTCATTGTTGTCTGGTGCGGATGGTGTATGCAGTCCATAAAAATACTACATGTCGACGCATAACGGCCGTGAGAGCACGTCATCTTGACAATCAGCTCGATCAAGCAGGGGCTACCGTTAACCTCTCCAAGCAGCAGTATGGATGGGTTGCACTTGTATGTAAGTCCGGATCGGCCGTCTGCACTGTCGGCTAGATACCATAGACCGTTCATGTACAACGCTCACAATACACCCTCGTCTTCTTCAACCGGGATATTGTGGGGCGACCAGCAGGGTTGAGTCACTCCACCACATTCGAAACCTCTATTGATTTGTCGAAACCTAACGTCAGAGTGACATTCTGTGGACCGGTGTTTGAAAAATCAACAAGCCTCGACAATCTACCACCTATTCCACGTTAGGACTTTGCTGCGGTGCTAGCCATTCTACTTCATGCTGTGTTCCGACGTGCATACATCTCAACCACCCTTCTCATTCCTTAAAACCACGGCGTCATCTTGCCTGTCTCCGAAGGCGACGCAAGCAACCACCACCCAGTAGCACTGCCAGCTTGCTTCTCTAGGGTGATGGGGGAGCAAAATAAGTGATGGCATGAGAGCACAACTTAAATCCACCGACCTCTCAACAAGTAGTCAGCATGAAGTACGTTAAGGTTGTAGATGCACTAAATTACTGGTGATAGTCGGCTCCTGGAAGGCTGTTGCAGAAGAGCCCCATCCATCGAGTGTTACCTCCCTAAACTTCACCAAGAAAATTGAGAGAATAACGCACGGCTCTCTGCCGCCACGCTATCGGCTACGTGCCCGAGTAGCTGGCTTCAGAATTAACTCAACACGGCTTATCATGGCGGAGCTGTTGCGTGAGGATCAGCTGCGCACTGCCTGCCACGCTTGCGATTAACACAAGTGTTCCGTATGGCCAATTACGGATCCTTTGTTATTTTCATCAGTTGTGAATGAATCACTAGCCGTCAGTCATTTGCCCCTACTCATGTTTGTAGAAGACACTAAGGCGTGACGTGCATTACGCTCTCCTGAACACACGGGCCTTTTTCCGATCAGATCTCAGCGCGGTGCGTCAACCGTCGGTAGACAACGTTAGCAAGTCAAATATTATGCATATACAAAAAAGGTTGGGAATCTTCACAGGATTAGAAAGCAGCCGCTTACTGTCGTTCCCCAAGAGAAAGAACTTGGAATTACAGTGCTAGCGAACCATCATCCCAAAGACTACACGCCGATATTTGCGGAGAAAGATAACGGAAATTCGGAAGACGTTCTGTCGAATATCATGAATATTTCCGGCGGAATATTTTGCATCTTTTGTTGGTACTCCAGTGAGATCTGTCGAAGGTAAACGTACAAGCTTCCACTACACACCATAAAAAGCTTCCTGCCCCTGAATTTTTGCTATGGCCCGCAGCGAATAGGATTGTGGTCTTCTACTTATACTTCTACATACATCCGTTGAAATACGCAACCCTCTACTCATTGGCTAACAGACGAAAGATGACAAAATCCTCACTTCTGACATCGTGACCACAAAGTGTCGTCCCACTGTAAACGTTCTCAAGCTGCCAAGTACCAACAGCTTACGAGGACAGGTTCGAAGTAGACAAAACACTCTGCAAGCAGCACGACATTGCTATTCGGGTGTGTCAGACTCGGAATGTACTTCCGGTGGATTTCCTGGAAACTACAACTCCCAAGAGGTTTAATCAGCGTCTTGGGGCATGGCTACTGATGAGATGGTAATTACAGAGGGTGGATTCCTCTTGGGGCGCTCAGTTGTCCACGTGTATACGTGTGTGCGTATGTTAATACCAGTGCACCTGTAAAGGTTGCCCATCTGATCATCCTTCTGATCCTGTTTCTCATCCGATCCCGCCCCATCGAGTCAGGTTACTTCACACTAACCACACACCAGTTTGTCGTTTATTCATAATAATTTTATTATTATCACTATCGTTGAGATCAACACCTGTTGTTACTGTTTCAGCTATTGTAATTGTTGTTTGTTCCTCCCCCAGTGTCTGAACAATACTCTAATCCCAAAGCGGCCATACCGCGAGACTCAGGCCAACATGCGGTCGTTTTGTCTGATTTCGTGGCTATCGAGAACCAGAAAAGCTTCGCAAAAGGAATGTTGATCTGCTTCGTTCACACTTGACCTCACAAACATGGGATGACTGCAACTGCTTTCATTGTAATCGTGAACGGTGCACAAAAATCACTGTCACCATCTGAACAGCCGTTAACGAATCTACATCATGCGCTATACCCTTTAGCGCAACGGCCAACCATGTCAGCTATGTTGTTCTATGAAAGTGATCCTGTAAACATGGCACGCCCAGATGAGCTATGGGTTACCCGAATTGGAGGAGGACCGGAGACGGTGTACACACATTCGCAATCGTTGCACCCCGTCATTAACGAAGACCCGCTTTTTATCAGCAAACTCACTGAAAGCTTTGTTTCCGAGCCTGAAAATAGTGCATGGCTTGTGAGGGTGCCCCCAGTTTCTTGTTCCGACGGGACTAACGAATTCCGATGATGAATCCGCTGATGTTCATGCTGGGAGATAGGGCAGTATTTACGCTCACATATCGTTCACTTCTGCTATCGAATTTGAACGCACCAACGCCGCAGGCACTTTTTATTCTGCTGTTCTGAATAAGCACCGGCACTTTAAAGACTGATCTTCATTCCAGATGGCGCTCCTGCGAACGCCATTCATGAAGGGCCTCGGCGTATTGCCGATTCCCTTAGCGTACTGGTAACTTGGTCTATTTCAACAGGAAAGGCATTCAGTAGTACAAATCTCGGGAACATCAACCTTCTCTCCAGATATGGCAGGAAAGATCTTCAAAATTCTTGCCGCCCAATAGCTTTGTCATAAGGTGTCCGTAAAGTACTGGAAGTACTCGTGTATTACTATGTTTGTGGTTGGCTTTACTCTAATAAGTCCCGCAATGCCCAGGGCGGTCTTCAAAAGGGACGACGTTGTACCACGTACTGAATCGTTCGCTAGTGATTCACGCTCACACCGAGTTACGCCTAATCTGTTGATTCGATGAATGTCTCTCTGAATATTCAGCAACGCTGGAGATAATTTATTTTCGAAGGATTCAATTAAGAGAGGCTCCTAAGAACTGTTTTTAACACGGTGCTAATTGGATACGTATATAAGGAAATTAAGTCTTTCACCTCGAATGTGAAAATTCCCTAGAAAATGAACAAAGAGTCAGCCCGCACAACCAAAACGACAACTTGATACCGTTCAGAAATGGAGGAATTTGAGGTTCCCTTGAGCTCACTTAAACATATGGTCACAGCTTGGATGGGAGCAAAACGAGTGTTTACCGGCCAAGCAATGACAAGAATTATAAGTTTCAGAAAATACAATAGAAGAACAGCGTTCGATTTCGATAGTCAACATTTTACATGGCTCAAGCACAATAACAGTAGAGGAGACGACAGAGTTAGCTAGAGTGAAAAATGACGAATCATGCAGTTTGCTTGGGGGCGATAAGGGAATTCAAAGCCGCCTTTCAACACTAATCAAACCAAGCACACCAATCCCAAACATAAATCAACAGGCCCTCACTAACTCAACTCCACGAATCTTCTAATAGCCAGTGCCAAGAATGGAGCTAATATCTAGTCAACTTTTATTTGCGAGGACGGTATGCCTTCGGAGCGAGTGTGGGGACGTGCCACTAAGGCTGTTTAAGGCCCAAAAATCAGGCTCTATGAAGTTATGCCATAGACTTTTAATGTATGCTCTCTGGAGTTCTGTCGGCTCAGGGGTAACATCATCTTTGCATCCTCAATTCCGACACCTGCAAGCCCTCCGTTAAGTCTGATGTACTGAGTAGCGCGTAGCACTTCGCTAAGAGTCTATCATCTCGATGTGGGGGCCCATCACAGCCGTTTAGTTTATCGTCATGGTTTTTTCTCACTGCGGGATTGTAATCTGTGAAGTGTTCTTTCTGACTATGGCTTCCATTGGTTTTATTTCTGTTTTCATGGTCCGCCCCAAAAATTACATGTTACCATAGTTGACTTGCCGTGACCGTTTTCCATGTTTTAGGTGACATTAGTGCCTTGCAATTCCACGCCTGGAGATACGAAATCCTCAGACGCTCTTCTTTCTACTTCCGTCATGGTGCGTGGATCCACTGACACCACTTTCGTCTTGGGTGGATGTAGCTTATGCCCAAATCACTCCAAAACAGAGCGGCATGGTGATCCCCGTCTGCGGGGCTTGAGTGCTGACTACTACATTCAGCAGATACACATCCTCTACATCCACATCCCCTCGGCGGTTCACGCAATTAAAGAGAACGAGCGGCCACACAACGCCTGCAGAGAAAGTTGCCAGGGGACCGGAAACTACCGAAAAATACACACATTCCGGAAACACCAGAGGTGCACTACCTCTGCAGATACCACATTTTCTAGCTGTACGGAAAACCAACTTTCCCTAGCATAGTACTCGTCAGTTACCTCTTCACCTTCGTGGGTGATATCGGCGGACACTGTCACGACAAGAAGCCCCACGGGCTCCGTCATCGAACATCATTTACACAGCAGTTCTTTTCTTACGGGGGTATCCATCACTGGTACGACCTCCATTCCGAGATCATCAGTTTCCACCCTAGCGATAGTTTGAAATTCTGGTAGGTTTGCATCTAGGTAAAATTTTGTTAGTTTCTCGACCTTACTCTGGTATTAGATGTATCAACACGGCTGCTCGCAAAAAAATTAAACTCTGCTGCTTGAAGGGTTCTGTTACTGCTCAGAACCCTTTGAAATGTGCTGCCAGTTGCTTAAAGCTCTGATAAAGGGGTGATCATGGGCTCTAGTCGAACCTTTATACCAAAATTTGCATTAATTCTTGTGTCCCAAACCCTATCACGAGGTTGACTGTGGAAGCGGGCATGACATTAGTTGGCAGATCTCGGATTGCAGTTGTCGTGCTTCCAACGTCTGATTTGGCGGAAGACGTTTCTCTGGTGGCACACAAACCGACGGACGACTCACGGGCCCCAACGTACTCGTACTTTCCATTGAATGAGCAACAGTGACGGAGGTTCGTTGACCAGAAATCTGGAACTACTAATCAACCTCGCAGTTATCGGCTGAGGCGTCCCCGATTCCTTCTGTGGCGACCCGGAACACGACAGCGGCCAGCGGCAATTTCTGCCGGCTGCACTTTAACTCACTAACGTCCAAGTGTAATTTACTCATCGCATCCCGCGCCCCAACTTCGAGTCGGGTGAAAATCCATTACGGCTCTTCAGAATTGTTGCCAATTCACAAGAAACAACAACGCACATAATGAAGCGGTTCCACCGTGGAAGTCCTTTTAGCCCTGGCAGGATTACGTTTCACCCCGATCGTCCAAAAGCCAGACACTTCCTGGCATCCGCTTGGTATATAACGACTTCAGAAACCTGCTACAGCCGGTTCACGTAGGGTCGACGACCTTAGCCGTGGTTGAATTTCGAATGAGCTCCCCCAATCACAGCCATCGCGTAATGTTCAGTAGTTCACCAATGTGTCTTTCAAGTGCACTTTGGCAAATGCGTTCAGCATGGTAAATAACCTGGCAAGACTTTGTGGACTTTTCACACGAAGCCCTGGATCATTGCCATGCCCGAATCGTAGCTCAGCACTCCCCATGTATACTCTAAGCCCGCTTTGTGGATATGGTTGTTCTTCGCGCCGATGTAAATGAACGTGGATAACAGGGCTCGGTCTTCTGCTTACATTTCCCTTTGGACCTTCGTTTGTGAAATGTTAAGCACCTGCTGTGATACCGAAAACGGTTTGGTGCTCAATTTTTCCAGATGGTTTCAGTCGTTGGCCAATAGGAGTGTTCTGTTGTCCTTCATCTTCTGAGAATTCAAAAGGTGAACTCAATATCTGGTTCGGAAATCGTACATACTTCCACTCGATGGGTGATTTCGACTTAACTGAAATTAGCTTCCCACTCTTCTTATACGCAGGTGCGGCAAAATTTGTCCGCATGATCGTTTCACACGGTTAAAACGTTGGGCCGTATGAGGCACATTTCGGGTCTCACGTAGTGGCGCACTGACCATAGCCAATCGCGACCAGACCGCGTGTCTACTAACGAGGAGTTGATAGATGATAACCTTGAAATCACCATACCACTCGTCTTGTTTGACTTCATTCGTAAGAATGGCCTGATCTACTCAACGGTTAGTGATGGTATGAATATTGGTAAAATGGATGTGGAAAACTACGCGGCTGTTTCGCAACGTGGTATTGAGTCAAAACCACATCACTTCGCCCTAATGAGGATCTCTGTGAGAAACTAAACACCGTTCTTTCCGCGGCCGTTGATGAACCTACACCATTGTCAAGCGTCAGACGGAGCAAGCCATCAATTCAGCTACGCTCGTGCACAGTCAAGCTAACTTGGAAGGGGCGGTATGTCTGGACGTGCTATCGACCGTCAAGATCCAAAGTTTGTCAAAACTTATGGGTTGCCTGAAGGAATCGGCGTAAATTGCTAGTTCGCAAAGATCGTATTCATTATGGACAAAGTGTTACGGAACGTTTTTATCGCTAATCCACATAGCCTCTTCCCAGTCGTAGCATCAACTCGCATGGCAAAAACTGAGGTTCCACAACTTCTACGCTCACTAGGCAATACTAGCTCTGATTCGAAAGCTGCCGATTTTTTCGCAAAAGTTTATATCGACAGTTTTTCACAGTCGCCACTAGCTCTTTAAGTTTGCCTTGACACTGAAACAGATGGCAGACGCACTGTGAATACTTCCCCCACAGTGGTGCTAGCTAAACTCAGGTGTACTAAATACATCTGTCCTGACCTCGAAGGTGCGCCTCTTAAGATCTTGCCTGAACAGGCCGGCTAGCCTACTCATTATGCGATCCGTCATCCTGGGAACAGTAGGCAACGGATGGAAACTCGCGAGCACCACACACGTTTTCAAGGGTGATAGACGTAGTCGTCACAATAATTAAAGGCCAGTCACATGACCAACGTACGTAGCGAAGTTTGTGGAGACGCTCGCATGACCTGCTTCATAAGTACCTCGCTTCCGGCGACTTCCTCTCCAATGTGAAGCAAGGTTTTTGCAAAGGCCGTCCATGTGCCTTATATCTGCTGTTAGCCATTGGTCAGTGAACCAAAGCGGTTGATTAAGGCGATGATATTGATGTTAAATACCTCGACTTTGATAAAGCATTTGGCCGTGTGCATCGTCCTGCTTTGATGGACAAGCTTTCCCATTATGGGGCACAAGGCAATCTTCTTCAGTGACGTGAGTAATATTTCACTTATTGTCTGTACAGGGTGGATACAGAGTGTGAACGTTTTACCTGCAGGCCTGGCATCGATCAGGTACCCCAGATTCAAATATTAACTCACTTCGGTTTTTGATATTTATCAACCATCCTCCTCTTTTAATCCTCTATTAGTTATTGGTGTTTGCTGACGACGTCAAAACTGGACGTGTGTTAAACACAACCAACGATTGTCTTATCATACAGAAGGATCTTAACATATATTTTGATTGGTCTCGAGCGAACCGACCGGATATTAGCGCGGCGAATCTGAAGTTATTCACATTCGCAGCAGCTGAACACTCTGATGGGTGCCCGCTTCGGACGGTTCGTGTCCAGAAGGACCCAGAAACAACAGTTTCGTACATCCCATCGGGCTGTCCGTACGTTGAAACGAATTCAAGAGCCCAGCAACACTCTGGGGTCGCTGAAATATCTGTCTGGTCAGTTCAAACCTGGTCGCTTTCAGCGCCTTGACGGTAGTTTCGTTTGAATGCACCTGAAGAAAGGAGATGAGATCTGGCCACTATATCTTACAAAGAACAAGTTTCTTCTGGGAGCTGTGCAAAATCATGTCAACAAAGCAGTCTCCAGAGGTAAAACCAAGCCGCACAAAAAAGACTGACATTCCTGAATATATATTCTGCAAAATTTGCCCGTCTAGAGCTGACTTAGTGTAAACCATCTAGTTAACGGAGTCTCCTGGAAAGCCTTACCTTTTGATGCCAGTAAGGAAGAAAAATGTAGAGGTTCCATTATTTTGTACTTCATTTTGCTAACATTGCGGAACTGTTGCATCAGACCACATTGTGAATTTTTGCTTGACCTGAGTGAAAACAACGACACCCTTTCGAATAAACTCTACTACACGTGCTTGCTGGTTCTTCCTACGACGCCAGAGGTTGCCATCCAGTTTAAAACATCCTATATGTTGGATTAACTCTCAGCTGTGTTACTTCGCATCGTCATCCACACTTGGAACAATCCGAATACCTTCCAGCGTCATTGGGCGCCTCACGAACATTGTCAATCTTTGGTGAGTCCAGTCCCTGGCTTCACTCGTTATTTTTGTATCGATAATTATTGTGGCTCACACATCTTTTCCACTACAACAGCACTACATTGAATGATCGCACTCTGAAGTTAGAGGTCCAACATAACATACCGGAGTGCGGACAGGTTTTGGTCGTTGCGTGTTTGCAGGGCTTCGCCTAAACACGTTGCTTTTGCTAACTCTGCCGCAGTTTCCAATGCCCGCCTTGACCGATGTTTGCTACATTATCCAGGATATTTTGTCAATTCCCTCCGTTCCAGCCGACCGCTGAGATTCTCAAGACTCCACATCTCCATTTGCGAAATTCTCGGAGGCCCCTGCTCAACACTTCCCCCACTAACACAGTGGATTATTGCAGCTGTAGCGAATCTAGACACTCTAAAAAGTTCAGGTGTGAAAACGAACCCAAAGTGTGATGAAAATCAAAGGTACTGGCTCACAGTAATTGGTGGGGGTGCGTTAGTTTACAATTCTACTACACCGATTGAAGGCATCCAAATGATGTGAACCGTCATGTTGCTCCATAGGGGTTTTGAATTCACGGCGGAGAGAATTCTGACGGCAGATAAATCCGGAGATATGCTAGAATCGATGGCCGATTTAGTTAGCCTTCATCTTTCCAGAAATCAGCACACACGCGAGAGAAAACACACTGCCCGCGACCATGAAGACATATTTTTTTGTCATTTGTAGTGACCTAATCAATCGAATGAAAAAGGTCTAGAATATGGTAACGCCAAGAAAGAGTTGTAACGGTAACCTGTAGATGAAAAGCTATGCGTACAAAATAAAACGGAAGATGATTTATGAAAAATGGAATGACTCAGTAGCAAGTCGATGTCCGCTAAAATGGATAGGCCTCCACACGACAGAAAGACAGTGACAGAAAGAGTTCATTCTTGATGTTAATAGAATTCGAAAGTGATAGAAATGCTTCCAGACAAGTGCACTGATAAGGTTAACAAAACGTTGTTTGCAGAACTTACACCCATGAATTAGAAGACATAACTGTATACTATGGACATCAGGCATTGTTTTATTCGATTCATTCGGTTCAAACATCAAGTGTGCATGTGGCCTCAAGGAAGGCAAAAAATGTCAAGAACGATGAAAATTACGAAAGTGCTGTGTAAACGCTACAACCCCATTGTTGTAACCACAAAAACAATGCTACACCCTCCTTGCAGTGTATGTTATAGTTAAGTGGATGCCTCCTTGATACTAAAACAGATAAACTACCTCAAATCCGGCGACCTGGGCATCCAGCGTCGTATTTGTGTATTAACCAACGAAATCTCTGAGAATCAAACGAACCAGTGAACCAATGATGTCAACAAAGCTTGAATCACAATTAAGGATAATCTTATGCTACTAACTTACACACATGCACCACTAAGACGCAACAGACAAAAAGGCAAACCCCTGTGGTGGGAGAGTAGGGTCGAAAAGGCACTGAGACGCAAAAAGGAGGCCTGGGTTGTATACAAACAGTCTAGAGGGTAAATAAGGTTTTGTCAATATAAGGCAGCTAGAGAAATATATACTGAAGTACAAAAGGAATGTAGGAAAAAGTTTGAAAGGAATCTGGCAAAGAACCATAACAGGAACCCTAAAGCTTTCTTTAGCTATGTCCAGGCCAAAGGGGCCATTAGGAGGGGATTCAGTAGCATTGTTGATATTGATGGCAATGTTATCGAATCACCACTGCAAAAAGCAGAGGTTTTCGGCCGGTTTTTTGAGGCAGTACATATATCGGACTTTGGATCTACCACAGTGGGACTCAGCACAGGACTGCGAAAGGGCCAATGATGGAGGAAGTTGAAATTAGAGAGGAGGAGGTTAGAGATAGATTGGGTAAGCTAGACGTGTTTAAGGCGGTGGGGCCGGACTGTATCCACGTAAGGCTACTAAGACCTCTCAGTGATGATTCACAGGAACCTCTCACCATATTGTTCAATCTTACCCTACAGATGGCCATCATCCCAGATGACTGGAGGAAGGCAGAGGTAATACCCATCCATAAGGGGGGTAAGAAGCACGGAGTGGGCAACTATAGACCAGTAAGTCTCACATCAGTTATCCTGAGACTGCTGGAAAGAATGATCAAGGATGGGATTGTGAGACACCTTGCTGAGAATAGGCTTCCCTCTGCAGACCAACATGGATTTGTGAAGCATAGGTCTTGTCTCACCAACCTGATTTGCTTCCTCGATGAGATCACAGAGAGGCTGGATAGGGGAGAGGAAGTTGAGACTTGCTATTTGGACTTCAGGAAGGCATTCGATTCCGTAAACCACCGATTCCTGGTCCTCAAATTGAACACCTTTGGTCTTCATTCAAGACTGGTAGAATGGATGCAGGACTTCCTGAGAAGTGGCACCTTCCATGTAGAGGTGGCAGGGAAAAGGTCCACAGAAGATGCAGTAGTTAGTGGGGCACCTCAAGGATCAGTGCTTGGACCACTACTATTTCTAATGTTCATCAATGATCTCACCAAAAACCTGAAGTGTCCCTGCTACATCTTCGCTGATGATGTGAAGGTCGTAGGAAATCCTGACAACACGAGCATGCAGGAAGACTTGAATACTGTTCAAAAGTGGTCAGATGAATGACACCTAACCTTGAATGTAGACAAATGTAATCGGCTGCTTCCTGGAGAACAACCAGGGTCAGTTAGGTATCTTGGCAAGGAGGGGGAGCAGAAAGAACTGAGAAGGGTAGAAACAACTAAGGACCTGGGAGTGGTCATAGAGAAGAACTTCAGTTTCCAAACAGTGTATAGAGGCGGTGAGAAAGGGTAACAGAGCGCTGTATATGTTGAGGAAGACGTTCGCGTCAGGGACCCTGGAGGTGTTGCTGCAGCTCTATAACGCTTATGTTAAGCCACATCTGGAATACTGTGTGCAGGCTTGGAGCCAGCATATGGTGAAGGACGTCAAGCTACTTGAGAAGGTTCAGAGAAGTTTTACAAAGTTGATCGGGGGGATGCGACATAACTCATACAAAGAAAGACTAGGAAAACTTGATCTGTTTTCTCTTGCACGAAGGAAGGTTAAAGGAGACTGGATAGAAACATTCAAGATTCTTGAAGGAATAATCGGAGTTGGGGCGAAATCTCTATTCAGCCTACGAACAAACTTGTAGTGGACAAGTGGGTATGCGTTAAACCCTCGTCCACTAACAATTAAATACACCTTTCCTGAAGAGCAATCGTAACGTAGTCCCAATAGGCATCGAACTAAAGAACACGGTGGGGTTTAGAAACAAACCGTATATTTCCAGCAATATTTGGAAATATGATAAGTAGTTAGCCCTAGCCTAGTCTGGGACCAACGGGAGCAACCAAGAGGAAAAGAAGAGAAGCGCGAGATGGGCCAAAGCCCACTCGGCGGCGCTCAAAAGCGCGCCAAGCGAAAAGTGTGTGGAACCTTCGAATGCGTTAAACAACGCTCGAATAGGTTCGGGGTAAACGTCCTTGAATAATGAAATAGTAGATAAGTCGTTAAGAAAGCGACAAGCATTCACTGCGTGCAATTAGTTGCACGACTGAGGAAAGTGGCACTGAGTTCGTATCAGGCCTTCTATTGCAGGCGTACATAGAATCATGCGTACAGAACAGACAAGCAGGAAAACACGGTTGCAACCGGGATCCTTAGAGAAGCCACACGATCGCCGGTCACTACAAACTCACACCTCCGAGGCCACAGCCTCAAGTTAGAGAAGTATAAAGCTGCTACGTCGATTAGGGTCAACTTCTTCATATGCCGAGTCACCAACTGTTGGAACATGCTCCCACAGAGTGTAGTATCCTCTGATAGTGGGACAGAGTTCAAAAGAAAACTAGGTGGGTTCTGGCCATCTTTCTTCCTGGACCTGTTGCGAGGGTTTAGTTTGGGTGAGTTTCCAAAGTAATTTCCTTGTCGTAGATTTAAGTTCGTTAATTTTTTAATCTCTATTTGCCATTATTTTTATCTCTTTTAAATCTTATTCGTTGCTTTTATTTTATGTACAAAGACAGTCTTAGCATATGAAAGTACAGGTTATAGGAATCAAACCCTCATTGGTCCTACTCTTAACCCTTGTTTAATGTCATTTCAATGGGAGGATAAACTTGTGTATCGGTGGTAGCTGTGAACTTGTTGTGTTCTGATGACACTGAGAGCTTAAACTCCTCAGCTTTTATCTGGTAGCCCTCATACTAACTCATGGAAGTGAATAGTCTCTTCTCACTATTGTTGCAGCACTGGGCGCCCTCAGAAGCTCACTGGTGCAAGAAACTGGACAATTTCTGGCTGAAGCCGTTCCGTCCTAGAAACTGAAGTGAACTGAACCAGTGGATATCGCGGTTCTTTTGAATTTCGACGCTACCTCGTTTGCGGAATGCGTTGGTGCCCATTTTTTGTGACTTAGCTTTATGTGGTTTTGCCATCACAAAACGCTGAACTAATGTCCGGCGCTAATTCAGATTTTTCGACAAATCAACAACCACCGAGCGCGGATGTTGCTGTCTGCCGTGATTTTCTTCGCAACGTTTGTAAACGTGGCCGGAGATGTAAGTTTGTACATCCTACGCAACCGGAGTGTGAGAAAATACGGTAAGTTACTCATTCTTCATGTACGTACTGAGTGGTTTTATTCGTTTAGGTGCATTGTAAAGCTCGTTTCCGTCGCCACATTTTGTTAACCTGGTGGCGACCTCCTCTTTTCCCTCTATCTGCATCTTTTTTTAATGCTTCTCACCTCTTTTTTTCTTACCAGTTATAGACAGTTTG
>LUCH01004995.1:18346-39397 GCA_013368495.1 Paragonimus heterotremus
AGGACTCGTCTGACAGTCAGTGCTAAACACCCGCTTCCCAACCTCCTCGTTGGTCACCCGTTGGTGCCACCCGATACGAGCGACTGAACGCAGACATCGGTGGTCAACCACCTGAAGACGGTTCACGTCTTCTACCCTGATGGGCCATGTTTCGCTGCCGTAAAGTAGTACGGCTCTCACTGTTGTCTGATATACGCAACCCTTAAGCTTCAGAGGGATACCTTTCTGTCGCCATAAGTGCCTCAGATTAGTAAACACCGTCCTTGCTTTAGAAATACGCGCCTATGTTTCATTCCCTACACCTCCGCCGCCGCCGCCGATACAGATTCCCAGGTATACAAACCGGTCGACAACTTCCATGGCTTCGTTATCTAACATTAAACCTAAGTAATCACAGCAATCTTGCAGAAGCGCTTTGCACTTTGGGGCTGTAAAGCGCATTTCGAAGTACTTAGCGGAACGCGAAATTGCGTTTAGCGTTGCTTGTGCCGTTTGAAAGTCAAACAGCAACACCTTATCGTCACCATAAGCAAGATCAGTCAGCCTTCCACCAGGTAGGAGGTTCACGCTGGCTTCATTTGATTGCCGCAGGTAGTCATCCATTATTTCGTCCATGACGAAAGTGAACAAAAATGGTTAGAGGGGACAGCCTTGACGTACGCCGCTCATGGTGCTGAAACTGTCAGACAGCTCACCGTAAACACTAACCTGAACCGAAGTATGGGAGTGAAGCGCCGATAGCATGTTCACATACTTGGTCGGTACACCCCTGCGTTTAAACGAATCTAAAAGTGTAGATCGATCCACCGAATCGAACGCACCTTTATCGTCGAGAAATATGGCAATTGTTGGCCGACGGTATACATGACGCTGCTCCAATATTTGACGAAGGGTAAAAATGTGATCTGTACATCCCCGCCCGGGGCAAAACCCTGCCTGTTCTTCTCTAATGTTTAACTCCCGAGCTGCAGCGAGTCGACGAAGTATAATGGAGGCCAGAACTTTAAAAATGACTAGGGTCAAGCTAATTCCCCTATGGTTTTTACAAGAGCTCCTGATACCCTTTTTGAATATAAGAACTATTATCGTGTGGCCTCAGTACGGAGGGATGGTCTCCATCGTCCACACAAATTGAACCAACTGAGTCAAGGTCTCCACTAACTCGGCACGAGATCACCCCGACCAGCAGACCTATTACGTTTGAAAGCCGAGGTGCATTTGCGAAGTTCAGTCTCAGTGGGTGGTTCCAAATCTACCGACCAGGGCGTTACATCAGAAGTTTTTAGAGACAGCACGGTCAAAGCAGGAGGCCAACTAAATTGAACCTCAAAGTGTTCCACCCAGAGTTCTAACCTTCTGGACTTGTTATAAATTAGTGTGGCATCTGCCTTGCTGATAGCTTCACTGATAGACGGTTGCCCGGGACCAGTGGTACGAATCAGCCTAAAGAGTTTGCCGGTGTTCCCCGAGACAAAAGCGGCTTCCATCTCCTCAACGCTTTCCACTAACCAAGCCTCACGATCAGCCTTTAGACTACGTTTCAGTTTCCTACGGATATCTCTTCTTGAATTATTATGTAAACTATCAGGAGGAATCTGCCGTCTGGCTTCTAACAACTCTTTTGTGCCCTTATGCCGCATGCTGTAGTACCTGCTCATATTGACCGGCCGATACCCGGTAGGATTAGCCTTGTCACATTTCTCGAGGACGGAAAATGACTGGTTCATGTCCTTTTCTTTGAAGAGTTTTGCTTTACGTAGCTCACAATTAGCTGTCTCTATAGAACTACCACCAGTTCACAGAACGACTTTGACGTATGATCTTATCAAGAGTGAAAACCTCAACCGGGTTCTAATGTATTTGCTCGTCCTCTACTGTCCTCTAGAATGTTCTTGTTTGGTCAAGTGTTCATTCTTCATTTCCGATGGTATTTTACTAGTTTAGCATAGCTCCATTGTATGGTTGTAGGTTTTGCAGTGTTGCAAGTAGTGTCTGCCCACAATCATTCTAATTTTATATACACTGCACCGATCACAGAATGTTCATTTTTTCCTTTGGCATATCATCCTGATTATTCTGGCCTAATACGGTCTTAATGTATTTGTTGGACGTGCCAGCATCGCAAGCCAAAGATACTTGCTATCTTTTAGATTCTAGTTAACACACTGGAATTTCTGTTTTATAGGAATTCCGGCGTTCAAGCTTTTATGTTTCTGACCGATGTCATGCACTGGCTGTCAGACCGTCGTGTCCATTCCGTTTCTGCTCACACAAACAGTGCGCGGTGTAATCATCATTTGATTGATAGATAAACCCTTCTGAGCCAGCGAAGCTTGTCGGATTGCACTTACTGTCCGTAGTACTCGGCGTGCCTGTTTCGAAGGTTTATCAGCGAATATCGTCTTTGTTAACACGATGCTTCCATCACATTGTGCTGGTTTGCTTGGTTGTGGGATTGTACTAGAGAACTGCAAGTACGTGGTTTCCTGCTCACTTATGGATGACTATTCGAGCACGTTTCTCTCGGAGTCTGGCTGATTTGAAGCCAAGGTTTGTGGCGAGGCTACAGTGGTGGTCACACGGAGTTCCAAAGCAGTGGATTCTAGTTAATAAGGGTTTACTCACTGCCATACTTTGTTTACCAATTGGAGTCTGCCAATGAAAACAAGAATATTGTTGTGTTTGCATCATGCCGGACGTGGATCGAAAAGAAGACAGTTGTTGCTAAGACTGCTCTCTATCGTACTGATCAACATTCTGACCTGGGTCATACTTTAACATCGTTGCACTGACAGACCATGTACACGCTTAACTTCACGGAGTAGTGTTTGGTGACTGAGTATAACGCACCGGCACCGTAGACTGTCACATTGAGTAAATCTCAGGTTTCTTATTCCGAACATTACATTTCAGCACAAAGGATTGTCATTTATAAGACTCATCGTGCGCATCTCATCTATGGACATAAATTGATTATTTGCTTGGTATTTGCAGGCGGCCGCATTTCATTAAAGATATATTTATTTTGAAGCAGTTACCTGGATTCAGATCACACTGCTAATCACAGTCATACTGTGTGGGAGTTAGATTTTAAATGTAGGATGGTTAACCGGTCACCGAGTGACTACGCTGTGTGGGACGCTTATCAGACAGTAGTTACGAACTTATTGCCCGGTTCAAGTCAAATACTGGTAAAAATCGGAGCGACTGTGAAGGGCCGTTGTTCAGACGTACGCTCAGATGTTTGACGTCAATGAGTGCTTTAAGCAAGCAATATTCTGTCTCTCCTCACAGCGGATATGACAGCTACCAACGAGAACTGCAGCACAGACTGATAAAGAGTTTTCACAAAGAGTGTTAGCGTTACTTGATCAAGATGGGACTAGCTTCTTTTTACATTAGTTGTGCTTACCGTCGACCAAGTGGCAACGAGGTCCTTTTTAATAAAGCAGCTGGCCTATCACAAAGTAGTTGAGCCAACCTGTTGGATTAGGTGAACATTCCGAAAAACAGTTTAACTAGCCTAAAACTAACTGTGTGTATGGACACACCTGGATCATCATCACCATCACAGACGTACACCAGTGGTTCACACTGATATTTAATTGCCATTTAACCACGCAGAAAAAAGCAAACCCTAGCCACGAACGTAGGGAGAGTAGGGGGGAAGTTAATTACTAAAAACAGCTGTTCGTACTCATAAATTAAATACCACACTAGCTACACCTTGCAAACGAACAACCGAATTGTAAGTGAATGTATGGCATCATTTGCAGAACAGTTCTCTTACGGCGCTCACTGCCCAGCCTCATTAAGTGCACAGACTTCGCGGATTGTGCAGCCAAACGAAGACAGCATTCCAGCCACTGAGCTCAATTATTTGCTATCTCATCTAAAGTCTCCGGCCACCGATTCTGAATCGTAAGGCCCCTAACTCGAAACATGAACCCGACCTACAGTAGTCAACATCTAGGTGTTTGACTTCAGTTCTCTACCCCAGGTCATGTGTTCGTCTCGTGCCTTACACTAGTTGGCCGCAACGTCGGCAAAGTGTGCTCGATGTGGCAGTTGGCTAATTGGCATCTTTAGTACATGACCTAGCCGTCTAAATCTGTGCGAACTGAATTATTGAACAAAGGAACTCGGCTGATAATCACTACTGAACTTCCGCTTCCTAACCTCTTCGTTGCTTACTCGTTGGTGCCTCCCGGTGGGAGCTGTCGAACGCAGACGTCGATGGCCAAATACATGAAGACGATCAACCTTTTTACCCTTGAGCGACCAAGTTTCGTAGCCATGAACTAGCACTGCCCTCACAGCTGCCTTACATACGCGACACGTGTGTTTCACAAAGATGCACTTTGTCACCAACAGTGTCCTAGATTGACCAATGGTTCGTTTGTGTTCCGGGCGGTCTTCCATCGAAAGTAGATATGATTTAGGGCGTAACCTTTTGATACTTAACAAAGCCGCAAGCCCACACCTCTTCTTGCTGGCTGCTTTCAGAGTTGATAGTGAAGGAGTTATATCAGTTCCACATGATTAATGGCTATCGGCAGGTATTTCCAATTTCAAAGAGTAATCCCAAGTTTATATGACCTCCTCAGGGGCATCAATTTTATCACTATCGCCTTCGAGTTGCTCACTGGTTTACTATATCATGGACCGACCAAACTTAGTGTAGAACAGGCAAGTGAAGAACAGACAGGATCCCCATTCGGTTACAAGTACACTGGTAACTTATACCCTGCTACAGTTCTTGCACTCACCAGCCCTGATATCTTTATACCCAAAGTCCGCCTTTTGTATGAAGGCTCGTGACATCCTCTGGAGTTTTTTGTAATGTAGTCTCGAAAATGTATAATGACCCGTTATGATTATTATATACTCGATCCCTGGACGAGGCCACTCACTTTCACTTCGGTCAGTGTTCTCTAGGGACGTCTGATCTTTGACAGTCTTGTTCATGGGTGCCATACTTGGAAGACCCGGCGATCGTAATCATATACTAATCGTATACTGTTCTGTTTAACTCTTCTGTCAAAGACGTGCACACCGTACTGAGTAGATTGAACGACCTAGTTAGAACACTTTCAGTGCTCGAGTTGCTGTTTCTGAACAGGGTGTTCTCAGTCCGATTCTCTTTCTTGTGAGCAGTCCGCTTGAGACCAGAACAGCTAATCTGCCTTAATGGCACGGTGCTAGTTGTGTTGCTAAGGGGCATCAGCATGTATTGTGGTTAAATATATCACCCTCTTTGGCGACGGAAAATACAACTGTTTAGGCTAAGGATATACAGTGCTGGTGCACTTTTTATTTCGCCCTGTGGTAGAAACCATGGTTTGTTCGCGACGAAATTGTATACATGTGTTGGAGAAGGTGTTTCTTAATGTTTATATATCATTCCTCTCCTCCCTTTTGCTCCCCAGTTGGGGGCTGTTCATTCCCTTGTTGTATGACAGGCGTCAGTGTGAACCACTCTTTTGCTGTCATCTGTGATGGTACTGAATTCAGACACTCGCACCTTCACGCCGGCGAGGTTGCTCCTCTTAGGAAGATACGTGGGCCATTGCGCATTGATTCAATGACTTGAAGCATATATATAATGTAATATGTTAAGACGAATCGCGAAGCATTGTCGCTCATGGTGCACATTTGTTGATATCAGCCATCATGCTTTCAGTCAAGCAGTTCCACAAGATACTGGACCACAAGCCACTGATCGCTGTTTTCGGATCCGAGAGGGGGATCACATTGTATATGAATTGGCAAACGTGTCACGGTATATTAGGAGAAAAACAGGGGATTGTGAGTTAAGTGAAAAAAACCGCAGGGGAGAAAAAACAGCACACCGGTGCACACAGAGATTCAGTGTACAAGTGCTATTAACCTCTATTCCTCAACACGTCAAACAGTGTTCTCAACCAAGGGAGTTCATTGTCCTCTGGACCGTAGTCAAAAAGCCGAAAACCCTCTGATAAAGCAAGCTTCAGTGTCGTTGTCTTCATATTCTCAACCCAAGTCGTGCTCTGGTCCACAGACCACCTTCCTCAGCCTAGTCCAATACTCGAAAACAAGTCGCGGAGTACCAACCGGTGCACTGAAATTCGTAAGATTTAACAAAATCTATGAGACGAGGTCATTGTGCACTGGAGCCGACAAAAGTTGTCGGTTCCGAAGGCACATAAACGAACTTCGTCACTATTGGCATAGTGCTCCCACCGCACTCGACTGATGTTTCTGAGACACTGACGGTCGAGAACGGACACTGATCATTCTTCGAGAGGTTGGGCCAGGGTTTACAGCTTTGCAACGGCATCGTGCACCCTGTATTTTGCAGAAAAACTGAGGTCGTGTCAATACCATTGATGATCTTTTGACAGCTGTCATCCGGAACTTAACTAGTTGATTTGTGATTTTCTCGAACATTCCATCAACGCTGATACAGCTCCAGAAGTACGTGAACTTCTTAACTATCTCCAGCGGCTCATCATCAAAAGTTAGCGCAGGCACAGAGTTCTACCAGTCTTGCAACGGTATGTTGTACTTAAAGAATGCAAAGGTCATACCAAACTGACGAACAGACGCCTCTAGTCTGTCTAAGATGTTCTGGTCTCCTTACGAACCTTTAATGGGTATAGCAGTGTCGTTTGCAACCTCTTGTTATGGCTGAAGGTCGGTTTTCTGAGAGGATTTTCACACGTTTGCAGTATGCCGGGACGCACCCTAAATTCTCGTTTACTGCACAGTTGACTAGGACATGGGAGGGTGAACAGTCTACCTTGTCGCACTAGAATCGAGTTGTTGAGAGTAGACGAAACGCTGTTATGAGCCCTAACCAGACTTAAGGTCTGACGACAAATTGTTTTGAAGATATTCGCATACTTATTGGACACATCCTTCTTCGATAGATGCTCCCGGGACTCACCTCTGCTGAACCAAAGGCTTCCTTGATGTCCTGAAGGATAAAAATTGTTAGCTTTCTGTATGAATGGCGGAGCGTGAAGATGTGATTAATGCAGTCACAGCCGGGTGGAAACCAACTTGTTCCTCACAGATACGTTCTTCGAGCGTTTCCTTTGGCCTACTTGATATAATGGCCGCAAATAGCCTCGACGCAGTAAGATTCAGACTAACCGATCACTTGTTTACATATGAAGTGCTTAAACCCATTCTGAAATGATGACATTATCCAAGCAACGATTTCATTGACCCAGAATTTCCAGAGCAGGATCACCAGCTGTTTGCCGAAGTCTAGACTCCTATCCATAAAAGGACGGGTAGGAGTGCTCCTGGTCCGGGTGCTTTGTGACCCCTTCAGGAACTTGATCACAAGTGGGGCTGGTTTTGAGACCACAGGCGTCAACAGTACAGTTAGCGCAAGCAGAGCCCGAAGATGTAATCGTTGACCTGAGTTGCCGGCTGTACTGCTGTTGAGCATACTCAGCCCAGTATTTTAAACATGCTTACGGGATATGGAAAGGCTTACCATTGGCTTTGTAGACTACCTCGCCGACAGCTGGCTTCCTGCTACTCGTTGCTCGGATGAAGTGAAAAAGCGTTGAGGAGTTTCCGGTAGCAGCGGCCTGTTTCATCTCGACCGATCATTGCGTTCACCAGGTCTCGCAACCCTCTCAGTTGCTTCCGTAGTTTTAAGCGATCAACTCGATTAACAGAATTATATTTGATTTCGGATGAAATAATCCGGTGAGCGTCAAGATTGATTGCATAGAAATCCAGTGTTTGACAACTGAACGAACAGTTGCACAACATAAATCAGCAACCCACCTACCCATTACATGCCCTGTATGTGCTAAATATGAATGGGATCCTAGTCTAGGGACAAACCTTTCGTAGTACTTGTAGAGCGTTTGTGTCTGTTAGTTTTTTAAATACATTGGTTTGTTTGATATCATATTGGCTTACCACCAAAGCGCATAGCGAAATTGGCACATACTAGCGCATGATCGCAGTCCACACAGGCACTCCAGGTTGATCTACGGTCTTGAAAATAGCCATCGATAGCTACCGTCTATATGGTCAATTTGGTTTAGCATTTGAGATTGTCAGATGGCGCATAGATGTTTATACCACCGAAAATTAACACTTGCCAAAAACAGATCATTATCAGCACACACATTCAAAAACGGTCACTGCTATCTGTCCGACTAGTAACCTAAGAGTATGGGCTACCTAAGTCACGTTCATCAGCACTTACCTTGCCTACTTCAGCGTGCAAGTCTCCAGTCAGTAACACAATGTCTGCGCATCGCGCGGTGTGCGGAAGGTTAGTGTGCTGGTGACAAAAATCATCTTTATGTCCGGACTACAATCTGTGGGGACATATTCAGCCTTCCATGTGCCTTCAGGTGACAGTTGTTTTCTGGGGCCAAGACCATTGGTAAACGTTGGCGCCTTTACTGTCCGCACTTTTCGACAAGTCAGTCAGCAAGCTGCTCTGTCACGTACTCTCTGAAGTCTGTAGCTTGATGTGTGCTGTATGTCGAAGACGCTGGTGTACAATTCTAACACCGTTATTCATTTGAGCTCACCCGTAGATAACTGTCGATTCAAACGATTTCTGGTGACGCCGAAGCTGAATCTGGTGGTCAAGCTGGAGTGGAAGTCGCACTGAATTCCACAGCACGGCAATGTTTGCCCGAATGAATTTCAGTGAACAGTCGCTTGTGCACTGTCAGACTCAATACGTCGGTTAAAGTCTGTCGACGCAAATCAGAAGGGGGTTGTGTATTCACTACAACAGCGTACGGCCCAGCGGTCAACTGTTCGGATGTTATCAAAGATGTGTCCTGTGACGCCTTCGTTGATTACTTTGTGGCAGACTACACACTTCGACATCGTCATACTAGCGGGCGATGTGAATGCTTAGCTTGGTCGTCTTTCTTCGGATGAGAAGCGGCTAGGAGGTATGTTTGGTGTCCGGCTACAACACACTGACAGTGACAAAAGATGGCCGCATCTGTGCGCATCCCATGGTTTATGTATTTCGAGTACCGCATTTCAACACATGAAGAAACATTGTGTTACATGGAGACCTCCATGCACTTCTCGGCCATGGACACAACTGGATTATTTAACAGTCGGTTACAGGTGGTGCCACTCTGTTAAGGACTGTCGTGCCTTTTGGAGCAACCACCTGGACTCGGACCATGCTGCTGTGCGTGCCCGTTTTGTGTTATCATTTACCCAGAGGACCTACGCTCGTAAATGCAAGGTGCTTAGCTGGCATTCGAGCGATGAGGATGTAAAGAACGCTTACCAGAAGGCGTTGGTGGACAAGTTGCCCAGTTCGAGTGAGATGAAAGATCCTAGTGAACACTGGGAACAAATCGCTGAAGCCATGAAGGCATGTCATGAACAGACATGTTCCGATGGAGCTGTTCAGTTTCGACAGAACTGGATTTCCGTCACGCCGATACACCTCATGAATAAGCATCGCTCGATCCCACCTGGTTCTGAATATGATGACGACCGGCGAGAACGTAAACGCAAGCTGACTAAAAGCTTGCGCAAAGACCGTAAGCACTTTTTGGGCGAACAATAAAAAGAGATGGAATGGCACAAGGCTTTTGTCCTTGATCCGTGGTTGCACTGGTGGTCGAGTTAGTGTGAAACCATATGCGGGAAGAGTGGCTCACTTGTCACCAATCAATCGCGTCGACTTGACAGGTTTGCTGACCATTTTGAAGGAGAGTTCAGCCGGCCCCAACCAGATAATGTGTCTGACGGAACCCGAATGGTCAGTTGTGTTCCGGATGGCTCCTCGTCGGAAGCAGGAGTGGTCCTGAAACCTAAATTATAGGTGTAATAAGGCACCTGGTCCGGACCTCCTTCCTTCTCTTTTCAAGGATGGTGGGGTGAGGTTGATATCACAACTGACAAAACTCCTCCAGACGATTTGGGAGACTGATGAGGTGCCTCGTGATTGGTACCCATCAACAGTAATTCCCGTTTTCAAAAAATTAGCCCGAAATCTGTGTGTCAACCACAGAGGGATCAGTCTAATGTCTGTTGCGTCCAAGTTATTCACTGGTCTTATTTTACGTCAGCTCACTAAGCTCAGAGAAAGTCGGGTACGTCAAGAACAGACAGGATTTCGACCCGGTCAAGGGTGCGTTGGTTACATTCTTACCTTGCAATGAGTCTTGGAACATCGGCATTCTTACAGTCAGCCGACTGTCGTGTCTTTGGATCTGAAGGCCACTTTCTATTCAGTTGCTCGTAACTTTCTCTGGAACTGTCTTCGCAAGGTAGTATCAGGGAAATACGTGAATCTGTTGAGATCACTGTATGCTCACTCTGTAAGCAGGGTGAGAGTTTATGAACAACTGTCTCTGGTGTTCATCACTTCCAGTGGTGTTCGTCAGGGGTGTCCGATTTTGTCATGGACCACATTCTGGAGGGTATGCTTCGGGAATCCAATGGGCTTGGTGTTGAGCTTCTTTCTGTCGCTAGATTGATTGATCTGGAGTATGTGAACGACATTTTCTTACTTAGCTCCTCTGCCGAAGACATGCAGACCAGGCTCAACAAAATGAGTGACCGGGGTGGTTTGTATGGAATACGCTTTGCACTTTCAAAGTGCAGTGTTGCTTCAAGACTGTGGCACTTCAACTCCTACTTTCTTTATTGCAGGTAATTCGCTCGAGACTGTGAACAGTTTCACATACTTGGGTGGCACCATCTCGTCAGCCTGCAATATTGCTGATGAGATGTGAGCGAGGATTGCAAAGTCACGAGTTGCCTTTGCTAAACTGCGTCATCTGTGGCGTCGAAAAACATATGCTTTTGTATGTTTTGTTTTGCTCTATTGTTCGAAAACATGGCTTGTTTGCAAAGAAGATAACAACAGACTTGCTGTGTTTTCCCATCGTTGTCTCCTCCAGTTAGCCCACATTAAGTGGAGTGATCGCGTGAGCAACACGGTCGTTCGCCTGCGCGTATTCTGGAGTGCTCGGGATGTGCAATCAATTGGTCAACTACTCACGTTGCACAGTCTACGATATTTGGGTCACGTACTCCGTATGTCATCTGATCGTTTACCGTACCGGGCGTTATGTAGTGAGACCACCAACATTTGTGTGAAACAACATGGTGGTCAAGCAACAGCGTGGTCACGAAATATGAAAACCGAGTGAGTAGGTGTTGCCTGCCTGGCTGGGGTCCTCGTGACCACTCAAATCACTGGCTAGAGACCGTATGCGAGATGGCGGTATGTTGCAGTCAATGGCGTACCTGTATCCATACCACTTCTAAGCCTCCCGCTTAGTCTTTTATTAATTTCCAACCTTATTAGTAAGGTTTTGTTGTAGGATATTCTGCGTCACTGTTGAGGTGAGCAGCAGCTAGAGCCATAGTACCTTTTGACCAGACTCATAGCCGATGATGATCCAGCAACAACAAACACACAACGTTTGTGATGGACACTTCTTGATGCTGTCATCGTACCTTCTAGTCTGACTGCACAAATGCAGTTATCGACGGATATCCATTTAGGTAATGCCTTCTCTACGTCGGCGTTTAGGGCAGCCCCAACACTAGTCTGGCTAGTGGCTTAAGCTGCAGGTTTCCAGACGGATAGCACGTTGTCCCGAGCCGTTATGTTTTCAACCGTTTAGTTGGTTGTCACCATCACGTTTAAGTTTTTGTAATCAGTCATTGTAAGCCGACTCAAGGGATCATGACAACAGATTCACGGGGCTTGCCCATTGCTGATTCTGTCATTTCACCCGTCTCAACTCAGGTTTTCGCTTGAGCAACGCGATAATTATCTACGGTGTATTTCTGAAGACTTTGGGTGATATATCAGTTGGTTACTACACTCTGAAGCATGTAATGTTCTGCTTGTTACGTTTTAACAGTGAAGCAAGCCCTGCACATATCCTAGTATACGTGAACTTCGTAAATATGCCATTGTCTTGGTGTTTTTTTCCACGTATCTTAGACATTGTGTTCGGCAATTACTAACTCCTTAGGACAAAGATCTTCCGAATTCACAACATTCGAAGTCAGGTGTACGCACTCTAACAGTTTAAATAACAGGTATTGATGAAATTGGTTTACAACCAACGTTCCTGTTTGGTTGTGTGCCAATCGTACGTTAATAATTGTGGGGTCAGAATTCTACCATGGACTATCGTCATTCGTTCACCCATCTATTATAACCTCTCCAGAAACGCCGTCAACGAGTTGCGCTGATTAAGGCACATATTTGAAATTCGGTTGTTCTGTGGTGTGCTGTCAGGTATTAACGTTGCTTTCTTGTCTACTTAATCGAGAAAATCAGAACATCAGTGGCCTGAGCAGCACTAAGCAGTCTCAGATCATTAGAAATCACTACTCTTCTTTACAGGACCAGCAATACTTACATTAATTATTGCCATTGAGCGACAAGCTTGTTACGTTTTGGTTGGTCCTTTCGTTGGTGCGTTTCACGATCTCACCCCGGACATTTCGGTTAATTCTGACACGCGTTCGCACTTGTTTTAGCCACCGCCTTCTTTAAATAAATTCGATGTGGCAGGTGATCGCGGTTTTTAATTGGTTGGCGTCGATCAACCACAGTTCCCATTTCAGCGGCTCACGGGTGAGTTCTGTTTGGCTGAACTTCCTCCAGCCAGGAGGTCGCACCAGTTTGCTTTCTTCACAAATGTGTTTTCCAGCTTCTGTATAACTTGCAAAGCATCTACTGATATGTAATAAATTAGCTCACGAGAGCTGCTTGTGGGCTTATAGTCTCTGGTCGGGAGGCTATTCGTTGGCGTTGTTTCGTAAACACAGACTGGTTAGTCTCCAACACGTTGTTGTCATTGACTACTGAGAAGTTATTATCGTCAGTACATATGGTTTTTCAGAGCGCGAAATTCGCAACTTAAGCCGACAAAAACTCGGCTGTCAGATTCCCGTACCTTGAGATATGAATGACGCCCACACGATCTATGGTAAGCGTACATTGTTCCGTTCATCCGATAAGCCAATTATTTCGACGATAGTTTTTAGGTCTGTTTAACAGAGTCGTTCTTGCAGGCAGCCAGCCGCCTGTGTTGTAAGATGGTGAATGTCAACCAATCATACTTCCTATATGTGATCTTCAAGATTTCTTTTACGTCATTTTGTCGGAGTGTGTCAACATGCTACTTCCGGTTAAAGGTTTATCTGGAAATTTGTTTTTACTGTTAAGTCTATTGCACAGACTTTATATTTGGGTATTAATTGATGTGTGGTAATTTCCATTTACTCACAATGAGTGATACATACATATGTATATAAATGCACCCCTCCATGTTTCTGCTCGACATGTCTGTGTATATCAAAAGTAGTTGCCGTTAGATCTATACACAACGGTTTAAAGGAACAGAAATTCATGTGCTAAGAGCACTGTTGATGAAAAATCCGCCTCTCTTCCAGCTTGTCCGACAACAGCTGAGCGTCGTCGTTTGGTTTTCGATCAGGAAGTCGATAATTTCTTATGGAACCCAACCCAGACACCAGGGTACTCATCTCTTGGCATCATGTCATACGGACTGTCTTACTGCTTCCAGCCTTACTCTAGGTCATGGGAACCGCCCGTAGCGCAACCTGCGGTTGATTGGTATTATCAAAGTGTGTTCAGCTTGACGTCTCTTTAAAAAGGTCAGCGGGCGTATTGTGTTATAACTGGATCTACAGCCTACGAGCGCGTAAACAGATAACACGTTAAAGGTTAATGGGACGGTGGGTAACGGAACAACGATCAACGGTAATGAACGACTGACTACGGGGTATACACGAGTAATTCCTATCTTCCTGGCCAACTCAACCACCCGAGGGTAACGCATGAACACGGAGGAAAGACTGACCTCTGCACAGAGCTCTTCTTATGTCACTCAGTCCGAAGACAACACGGTTACAAACTAGATCGTACTTAAAGGATTTGTGACCGATCAGAAGACAGTGGTCAGAAGGTGGACTAAACACAGATCCTGACGGTTCAGTGAGGCGTCAATTGAAAGACGAACGTGGTGGCAGGATGCCAGAAATTGGCACAAATGTTGAAAACGCTTGTGAAGGGCGAAGTGGCACATGGCCGCGCCGACTATGAAGGTCATTTCAAACAGTAATGAATTAGGTCTTTCTCAAGATAAATAAAATGGTATTTTCAGGGAATTGGATTTCTCTCCGGCATACTGGCACACTCGACCTGCGTGTTCTGCAAACTCGCCGGTAAAGCGTATCGTCTGGGGCTCTCACTATCTACTTGCAAGGCTATGAACACACCGACGATCAAATCCAGTTATTTTCTCCTCACATCGTTTAAAGAAAGAAACATTGCGATGTCGTGCGGGAGGACTGCGTCTGCGGAGACTCCATGTTACTGTATAACAAAGTTGTACCGCATTGATACCAGAGATTAACAAATACCAACTGGTGTCTGGTTATTCAACTACTGATCTTACCGGATAATCCGTTATAGCTAATACACCTGCTCAGGTCACTAAGCTGAATTGCCTTTGAAATGCCACCCTCGATGGGGATCATATTCGCAAGTTCCTGCCAACTTTGGCATTCAGTATTATTGTTTTTGATGCAATCCTGAACGAAAAACTGATGTTGTTAGTCTGCGCATGACATCTGGTGCCACTTTTATGAGGCACTGCAGGTTAGGACAGTATCGTTGCTGTTCTTTATCCCCGAAAGTTTGTCACGGAAACTTTGAATATACCATATATATATATATATATACTTTGATAGGGCGCTCTCCAGGATGCTGTTGACAGTAAAGCTGATCGGAGAAGGGGAGTATCGACAATCTTGTCGAATAACACTTGTGATGCTAAAGGACGAAGACAGATCATCTTGCCCTCTAACTCCACCTGATATTGGACAATACAGTACCTTGCATCTGTTGAACTATCCCTCGAGCACGTCCTTCTGCGTTCGGCAATCTCGCAGTTCTGCCCTGAAGACAATTAAAAGCTCGTCATTCTGTGCAATCTACTTTGGTGTATAAAGTTGATCTAAACAACCATTCTGCTTTTCCCGGCTTTTGTTTCTTATAAGTTAGAATCAACTCACGAAAGATCACAATGGCCAACAAGTTTGATGCAGTTGAAATCAAACTTATCCACAGTTGATTATTGCATATGTTGCCCAGTTCCTTCGTGAAGAGTTTGATGATTCTGGCAGAACTCTAGTGAGATGGGACTATCTTTTCATTCTATAACTTTTTAGTCGGAGCGGAACTGTCTTTTTTGAAGAGGTCCGAAAGTACATATTGTCCTGACGTTTTAGAACTCTTTGAAAGCCCGTTGTCTTACAAGTTCTCAGCTGTAGCTGGACATGGAACATTCACTAGCCGGGGAGCGCTTACAGATCTGTAAGGCGAACTGGACGAGACGACTAGCTTGCTGAACTGCTATTCGAGTTTCTCCACCCAACGTTCTGTTAACAATTGCAAACTGATGTTAAATTCTAATAGGAAAAGACGGTATAGCCTCAGTCAGTTTTCATCAAGGTGTTTACACTGTGGTAATAAACAGTAAACTCATAAGTGAAAATAAGATAGCATTGTTAAAGAAGCTTCATAACGGCTTCGGTTGTCCCGATTGTCCTTTTCTTTCACGGAAGTTTCAGTCAACATGCACGTCATTTAGATGAACCTGCAAGTATTCAGGCACTTCATTTCAGGCCCCCAATTTACTTAAGCTGTCCCAAGTGAAGTTGTAACAGCTAATTCGACGGTCCTTTCTGAAGCTGGTGCAATTTCAGAGATTTCCGTAAAATGTGCCATAAGACAAACGGCAGAATCCTTGAAGTTTTCGTTGTATTGAAAGAGAGGAGACAGTGCTAGATTCCACATACTTAGATTTGGACTAGACGTCGACTGAATGTTACGTCACGTGGTCAGGGTCAGATGTTTTTGTGGTTAGAGCGGTTACGCTTGGTTTACGGTCACGGAGGCCCCAGGGAACATATAGTCTTTTTGTTGGGACACTGATTGGAGCTGAGTAATCTAACTGTAAGCGATTCAAAAGTCAACATGCTCGGGCCGCATGTCTTAGGTTAAGTGATGGCGATCATGTAAACAACTAGGAATGCTTTGGTGATCTTTTTAACATGTATTTAATCGTATGATCGACATTCTAGTGTACAGCAACAGCATGAAAACGAATTCACGAACATTCATTGATCCTGGACAGGTAGTTTTTCTTTCAGGTTCAACTCTCACATCGGTGTTGTAGTGAACTTGCTACACAAGGTTTTCACTTAGAAGGTACGTCTAAGCGACCGGTGTATGCAACGGTTAAGTTGACCTACTGCTGTATATTCTTCCAGCGGATG
This sequence comes from Paragonimus heterotremus, assembly GCA_013368495.1. NCBI lineage: Eukaryota > Metazoa > Platyhelminthes > Trematoda > Plagiorchiida > Troglotrematidae > Paragonimus > Paragonimus heterotremus. The sequence continues at coordinate 34,688 of LUCH01004995.1, forward strand.
TTTTACAACCACCGCTTTCCTTTCGGCTTCGAGTAGTATCTCGCGCAGAATTTTGGCATCATATTCTAAATGGTGAACTCTTGCGGATAATCGACTTCCGTCAATAAGTTTTGAACCGTTTTCAGTCCTTACAAGTAACCTCAGCCTCTTTATTTAGTTTTTGACCTTCGGATGTCAAAATATTGGTAGGTGATTCCGTGAATCTTGCATGCAACGTTGTCTTAATTGGTCACCATTTAGAATCCACCGAGTTCACGTATTCCGGAAGCCACATCAGGTTTGTTTGACATGCTGCGAAGAAGGTAGGCTCTGTTTAGTGTTACAGGATTATTGCTTACTGAAGAAAGTCAACTATGTCTCGACGTAATAATATTCCGTCATTGGCATCATCATGTTTAGCCCCGATTCGTACTCGAATCCTATGGCTCATATTACCGACGGTCCTGCCACTATTTCACATGTATACAAGAAAACACAAGAGAGGAGAAAAAATGGAGAAACAGTTGGACTTCATGAAGAGCATGAAAAAAGGTTAATCCAGCGATCTTACGGGTACTGGCTTGCCATCGAAAACAACACCCTGTCATGTCCGGAGACATTTCCAGGTAGCTGTGTGTTGCTTCAAGACTGGGGCATTTCTACTCCTACTTTCTTTATTGCAGGTAATTCGCTTAAGACTGTGAACAGTTTCACATACTTGGGTGGCACCATCTCGTCAGCCTGTAATATTGCTGATAAGGTATCAGCGAGGATTGCGGAGGCACGAGTTGCCTTTGCCAGACTGTGTCATCTGTAGCGTCGAAAAGACGTCCGGTTGTCGCTGAAAGGAAAGGTACATAATGCCTGTGTGCGCTCCATTTTGCTGTATGGTTCGGAAACGTAGCCTGTTCACAAAGAAGATATTAACAGACTTGCTGTGTTTTCCCATCGTTGTCTCCGCCAATTAGCCCATATTAATATGGGACTGATCGCGTGAGCAATGTGACCGTTCGCCAGCGCGTATTCCGGAATGCTGGGGATGCGCGACCAATTGGTCAACTGATCACGGTACACAGCTTGCGATGTTGGGGTCACGTACTCCGTATGTCATCTGATCGTTTACCGTACCGGGCATTATATGCTGAGGCCACCAACAGTTGGGTAAAACCACGTGGTGGTCAAGCAACAATGTGGTCACAAAATATGAAAACCCTGACTGTTCCACTGATCAAAGTGGGTAGTTGTCGCCTGCCTGGATGGGGTCCTCGTGATCACCCAAACCACTGGTTAGAGACGCTGTCTGAGATGGCGATGTGTCGCAGTCAATGGCGTACCTGTATCCATACCATTTCTAGTTCTTCCGGCTAGTCTTCTTTTAATACTTTTCAACCTTCTTAGTAGCGTTTTCTTCTAGGATATTCCACGTCACTGTTGAGGTGAGCGGCGGCCCGAGCCACAGTACTTTCTGGTCAGGCTCATGGCTGTTATGATGATGATGATGGTCCTAATCTTGCCAACCGATCAGATGGCACCTGGCAACCTTAATCAGCTAGACAAGGTTTTGACAGCTTGTTACTAAGTCGACGACCGGCCGATAATGTTTTCCATTTGTCAATGGTTTCATTTGACAATAAGCTCTACGGCGAAAAAAGGGGTGATCGAATACCGAGAGTTTATGCGAACCTGTCATACGGATGAACGAGATCTCTGATCCATTGAACAAACCTGGGAGCACACTGACATCATAACTCTAACCTTTGTTCGGTAAATGTACGTCTGTACGATGTAGTGATGTTTTAAGTCGTTCATGAAGAATTTTTCCTTCAGTGTTCATAACTGAGGTCTGTATGGCTTCGCCTACCCTCTCACCAGCCAGTCTGGTGCTCTGACGGTGTATAGTCTGCGAGGTTTTAGTAACTGTGTCGCTCTGTGAACCACACACTAATCCCAGAGAGCACTGAGACTTTTTGTTTATGAGGATGAGACTATTTGTCACAGGGTTTCATTTGTTTCCATTCAAATCAACACCGGATCTACCTCGCTATATGAGGTGCTATTTTCATACCAACTTTACAGTTTTACTAGCAATATTCTTAAACTTGCACTAACAGTCTTAAATTCATGCCGCTCTTGTCTAAGTCTGGACAACCTTACAGTATCCATTCAACATCTCACTCTGTGTGGTATTCAGCTGAGAACGTGTTGCCTATAATCTTACAACTCCTGTACTGCTGCTCATTGTAACCAACACTGCACTAAATTGTACTCATTGACTCAAGAATCAGCAGTGTTACATCTGGTGGAGTCATGCTGCGTTTCATATTGTGTAGTTTATATGTGGACAAAATCTTGTTATTAATTAATGTTATTCGTGCAATGAAGTTCAACTGAAACAAACAATTGAACATCGGATCCCAGTTTGTTGTTGTTGTTTCCATTTTTATTCATACCTCTATCTTTTTACATCTTAAGGCTGACATCGGCTAACTTGCAAATTTTAATGGTACAGCGTTGAGGTCCTGTTTTTTTAGTGTGTTCATTGAAATAATTTTTTTATGGCTGAGGTTGGATGTTTCCTGTAATTCGCTGAGCTGCAACCATAACCTAAATTTAGAGTGATGAACACTTCGTTTTACCTCATGTGGTTTTATTTTTCATCTTCCAGGCGTTCGGAACGAATTTTTTGTCACGACTTTCAGAATTCTGTGTGCCGTCGGCCTGCATGTAAATTTTTACACTATAGCCGCGAGGATGAAGAAATCTTTCGTCTTACCGGACATTTGCCGGATGAAGTCGATTCGAAGGGTGATGGGTCTCAAGCTTCAGCAATGGAAGAAAGTCCTCCTATATGCAAGGTAATTTCGTCATTGTTTTTTTGTTATCCTGTGTACTCCTTCTGATGAGAACCCATCTCCTGTGTGTCATAAGCGTTTGTCAGGGTTGCTTGACGGAACCTAGAAGAAGTTACCGCACTAAGTTTTTTGCTTAAGGTTGTGTGTACGTGTCTTTTAAATTTAGTTTTTGCGCCACAGTGTTTTGCTCTCACACTATACACTAGGTCTCGTGTGAGCGGGTTATTCTATCAGATTATCCAACTTTAATAAGAAGCAATCGCATTAGCCGGTGCTTCTACTTGCAACCGTGACATTAGTGGTCGGCGTCATTCTTACTGTGATCTACCGCAAACTCACGCACGCGCTATTGCAAGAAAAGTACGAACGCCACTTTCACACGATTTCTATTAGTCACATTTATTGTTTCGCTAGGCGTAATGTCAGCTGCAACCAACGATTAACTCGATAACGGGTCTAATAATTCAGTGTCGTGACAACTGAACAGCAGTGTGAGTTGATTGGTGCGATTGAACATTATGAATAACATCATATAACTGCTCAGGACGCTGAAAGTGGTTTGGGAAACGAGTAACACCTTCGAATCAAAAATGAACATAACGAACACAAAACAACTAACACATTATATAGCCTGATCGTGCAATCGATCAGCCAGTGAAGTTGGACACGTTAATTGACCCATAGCTCTTGACGCTCGTTAATGTCTTGATCGAAGTGCGATATTTTGTTTTGATTTCAGGGCAGAATTATGGTGCATCGGGTGGTTTGACTATGAGTCCCGATAGGAACTTTGTATAATGCAATGATATTCACGTTAGTGATTACAGATATGCTGTCGACACTGTGCATTTTATTTTCTTGATTGCGCATCTAATTCATGTTAAGGGTAATCCGTTTCTATCCATTAGTTCGCAAATGAGTGCAACTTATTGAAACTGCATGATGGTCTGTTGGTTCTGGCGGCAGGTTTTTAAAATATAGTAGTGCTTTCGCCTAACTGATCTCTTTATGACTAACATCAACATTGGTCCACATTTCATGTGTAAACATACATATATCTCGAGTTTTCTATGCAAGTATTCACTAACGTGTTTATTAACTGCGCTTTGAAAAGCGTCTGCGGTTTTCCGCATAATATTGTTTGATTATGGCGACAGTAGTAAATTTGTGGTAATACGTTTGCTGTTTTATTACGCACGTTTACGTGCATACAAATATAAGCAGCCGTGAGCCTGATCAGGTGGTGATGTCGCTCAAGCAGCTACTACGGTGATGAGGAATGTCACAGAAGAAAATTCCGCTAAGAGAGGAAAGACGTAAATAAACGGTTGACTCAAAAACGTGTTTTAATGCAAAGGCAGCAATAAACGGTGTGATTTCGAATCTCCTTAAACCAAATTCTCGACTACGTATCAGCAATCGTCACGTTGTGTACTTTTTGTATTAGCCCTTAACTGTGTCGCCTAACTGATGTTCAGTTTAAAACCAGGGAAAGTAAGTGTAATCAGAGAAATTTCGGAAAAGTTATTGTGGATGCGTTGTAATCCGAAAAATCTACCACGTCCAGTCATAATTTAAACAGTATCTTGCTCGCAGTAACTGGTTGGTCACGTGCCGCACATACTTATCCCCTGTTTTCGGATCTGAGTCTAGGTTAATTTGACTTCTTCCGTCTAGATTTGAGCGGCCTTACGATATTCAACGTATATGTGTGTTTTACAACTGGTATCTTTTGATTTAACGCCCATAACTTTCGAAGATGCCATTTTGCACTCTGATTCTGGGATTTTGTTGTCGACATATACTGTTTGATTCTGGTTGACGGCTGCAAGTCGTGGTGATATAAAACTATCCAGTACTGTTGTAATCTACTGCTTGT